>JAIUZE010070375.1:0-93726 GCA_022085475.1 Heliosperma pusillum
AGCTGTTCCTTTTAGGTATTTTAGTAAACGACAAAGAGCTGTCCAATGTTCATTACTGGGGTTATGAGTATAACGACTCAGTCTACTAACAGCATAAGCAATATCTGGTCGAGTACAGTTCAAAAGAAACATCACACTACCTAGAATTTTAGCATACTCTTCTTGGGAAACACTCTTACCCAAGTTTTTACACAGAGGTATACTAGCATCATAGGGAGTTCTAGCAGATACAACATCAAAGCAGTTAAACTTTTTCAACACTTTTTCCACATAATGAGATTGACTTAGAGAAATTCCATTTGAGTTTCGGATAACCTTAACTCCTAGGATAACATCAGCTTCTCCTAAGTCTTTCATCTCAAATTTTGATGACAAAAATTCTTTGGTTTTAATTACCACATCCAAATTATTACCAAGTATTAACATGTCATCAACATATAGGCATATAATCACACAATCAGATTCTATCATTTTGGAATACACACATGAATCAGAGTTGTTAACCATATAGCCATTACTCACCAAAGTGTTGTTAAATTTCTCATACCACTGTTTAGGTGCTTGTTTCAGACCATAAAGTGATTTGTTCAGTTTACACACTTTACTCTCTTGACCCTTAACCACAAAACCCTCAGGTTGCGACATATAGATCTCTTCCCTTAGTTCACCATTCAAGAAAGCAGTTTTTACATCCATTTGATGTATAATAAGGTTATGAATGGCAGCTACGGCGACTAGAGTTCTTATAGTCGATATTTTAGTCACAGGAGAATAAGTATCAAAATAATCAATATCTTTCTTTTGTGTAAAACCTCTAACCACGAGTCTAGCTTTGAACCTTTCTATTGTACCGTCAGGTCTCATTTTCTTTTTAAAAATCCATTTACTACTGATGGGTTTACTACCTTTAGGTAAATCAGTTAACACCCAAGTCTGATTAGACACAATAGAATCAAGTTCACTTTTAATAGTATCTTTCCAAAAGTTAGCATCAATTGATTTCATTGCCTCACTATACGTTTTTGAATCATCTTCTATTAAAAAAGATGAAACAAATTCATCACTAGCACAAACAGTGTAACCATGTTCAGACAGAAAAGTTGTAACAAAATCATCACCAAAGTTTCTTGCACATCTAGGTCTCTTACTTCTTCTAGGTTCAGCAGTATGATCAATAGAAGTCCTACTACTAGCATGTGAAGATAAATCAGTAGATGCAAAAGGTAAACTAGGAGATGATACAACAATCTTCTTTAATGGAAAAACATGCTCAAAAATTCAGCATCTCTGGCTTCAGATATAGAACGATCATTCAAAGACATGAATCGATAAGCAGAGCTATTTTGAGCATAACCAATAAACACACAATCATAGGTTCTTCGTCCAACGGTAGGTCTCCTAAAATCAGGTAGGCCTACTTTAGCCAAACACCCCCATACCCTAAGAAAGCTCGGGTTAGGAGGATAGCCCTTCCAAATCTCGTAGGGTGTCTTATCAATTTTCTTATGAGGTACACGGTTAAGAATATGACAAGCCGATAAAATTGCTTCCCCCCACATATCGTCAGAAAGACCAGAACTTAAAAGCATAGCATTCATCATTTCTTTTAATGTTCTATTTTTTCGTTCAGCTACTCCATTAGACTGAGGTAAGTAAGGTGGACTAGACTCATGAATTAATCCATTTTTTGCACAGAAATCGATTAAAAAGTTAGACCCGTACTCGCCTCCTCTGTCAGACCTTACCCTTTTGATTTTCCTATCGAGTTGATTTTCGACTTCATTTTTAAACGTTATAAACGATTGTTCAGCCTCATCTTTAGTCCTAAGCAAATAGACTCTAGTGTATCTCGAACAGTCGTCTATAAAAGTGATGTAGTAATTTTTACCGCCTCTACTCGCAGTGCTTTTAAAATCAGGTTGGTCGGTGTGAAGTAATTCAAGAAAACTCGTATTCCTAGTTGTTACAGGTTTACTAGGTTTCTTTGTGAATTTAGCCTCGACGCAGCTAGCACATTTCGATAATTCTTTACTGGTTAAACTCGAAATTAAACTCATTGTTCTAAGTTTTTTAATATAGTCAACATTCACAAGACCTAATCTACCATGCCAAACATCAATTGACTCAGCGATATAAGCAGAAGTAGATGCAATATTATTAAAAACTGAATCAGAGTTCAAAACAAATAAACCCCCAGAGGGATAACCCGTGCCCACAAAATCCCCATTACGCGACATTACAACCTTGTCAGCTTCAAAAACAAGCTTCAAACCAGCTTTGTTCAATAAAGCACCAGACACGAGGTTTCGACGCAATGAGGGTACATACAAAACATTAGTTAGAGCAAGTGTTTTCCCTGAGGTGAGTTTGAAAAAGATCTTGCCTTTGCCTGTGATAATTGGAGATGAAGAATTACCCATGTAGACGCATTCCCCATCAGCTACCTCCTCGAACTCAGCAAATAACCCCTTATTAGCACAGAGGTGTCTAGAAGTACCAGTATCCAAAACCCATTCAGCAACATTACCCACCAGATTTGCTTCGACAACCACAGCAGCAATAATATTATCAGTCACAGCAACATTAGCTTCAGCGGTTTTCTTTTGAGTGCATTGGTAGGCCTGATGATCAGTCTTACCATAGACGTAGCAAACAATAAGTCCAACAGGTTTCTGAATTTTGGCAACTGGTTTAGTGTACTTCCCCTGACCCGGACCATTCTTCTTAGCATGACCCTGGTTCTTAGCCTGACCACCCTTGGCCTTACCCTTACCCTTGAACTTCTCAGCATTGGACGGACCACCAGACTCGACCACAACCATATTAACCTTATCAGTATTAACAGGAAGACTAGCAGGTTTATCTTTAAGGCGATTAGCCTCCTCGGTCCTCATATGTCCTACAAGTTCTTAGAGGGACATATCTTTTTTCTTATGTTTAAGATGGTTTCTATAGTCAGACCAGTAAGGAGGGAATTTTTCCAGAAGTACATTAGCAAGAAAAACATCACTTAATTTCATCCCTTCATTAATCACAGCAGCACATAAATTTTCATAAATATGCACTTGTTCCATTATTGGTTTACCATCCTCCATTACAAACTCAAGCCATTTCCCAACCACATATTTCTTTTTCCCCGCGTCATCATACCCATATTTCAATTCTAAGGTTTCCCAAATAACTTTAGCAGATTTATTGACCATAAATAAATCGAATAAGGTATTAGACATGTGATTAAGCAAATGACATCTAGCAGTCTTATTATCTTTTTCAAACTTTTTAACTGACTCTTCGTTCGACTTAATAGCAGAAGCAATAGGAGGAGTATTTTCAACAGAAGTGAAAGTAACAGGAGTTGGTGGATCTTTAAACAACACATAACAACTTCCAACTGCTCAAAAAACATCAGCAATTTCTGAGACCAACGTTTATAGTTATTGCCGTCTAATGGTTCAAGCTTTGATAAATCAGGAATAATTTTTGACATAACCGACATTGTTACAACAACAAAAAGTTTTCCAATTGTAAGACGAGAAATGCCGTAACAATAAAAACAGAGATTAGATATACCGACGTAAGTAGTGACGTGGAAAGAAGCCACTGCCTTGAAAACTATTTTCCGGTACGACCGTTGTGACGATCAGCTGTTGACCGGTAGTTCCCCAAGGATTACACTACTGCTACCTCTCAGGCTCGCCCACTCGAGACTGACAGGCCTGGAAAGATCGTATTGTTTTACCCAGAAAAATTATAGAGAAGCAGAGAGGAGAAGAGTTTGTGTTGTTGTGTTGTGAATAAACTTGAGATCAGAGGCTTTATTTATAGCCGACTGAAGCAGTTCAGGAAGTAGAAAACGTGCCCCTAAACTGCAGCAGTCAATCCTGAAGAACATGAGCATTATACTCACCAATTAACAGACACTTGACTAGTTCTGTTTTGATATTCACACGGCCCAAATTCACCTGAGATCAGAGGCTTTATTTATAGCCGACTGAAGCAGTTCAGGAAGCAGAAAACGTGCCCCTAAACTGCAGCAGTCAATCCTGAAGAACATGAGCATTATACTCACCAACTAACAGACACTTGACTAGTTCTGTTTTGATATTCACACGGCCCAAAAAGATAGGCATAGCCCGCCGCAGGCGATTCCCAAATCCCAAATCCCGGATCTCGGATCTCGGATCCGAATGCCAGGCCGGGCCGCGGGCACGTGTGCGAGCTGAATTAAGCACCTCGCAGACTCTCTACAAAAGACCCGCTTTACCCACTAGTGATAAGTAAGGGAAGGGATGTATATATAAACACATACACACTTTCTTTTCTCTCCTATGTGGGATAGTAGAAAAAATATGCTCAAAGGCTTAAAAGCCCCTATTTCCAACACTCATATGGGGTGGGTTTTGCTGGTGAAATAAGTGTTGGTTTTTCCTTTGTTACATTGAACACCAAGGGTGCTCGAGGGACTACTACACTATTATCCCTAAGTTTGTAACTAGAACCATATTTCTTAAATTTTCCAACAAAGTGAAAGTGGGATGATAAAAGTTAGATAAATGTTTTTTTTTTTTTTTGACAGCAGTAAAAGGATAGTAACTACATACGGTTTTGGCTATTAAATCCATAGTTACATCCAAGGATAAACAAGCTAAAAACAAACAAAGAAACTAATAAACCTAGCGTTGCAATATGACTTGTGATACGACATATAATAGCCTCAAGTTGGCGGAAGAGAATACATCCTTTGCGAGCAACATCGCCCAAATCATCAGCAATACTAACAATTCCCATAGGCCAATTAACCGTACCAGGTGCACTTACGCCACAAGTGCGTAAAAATGAAAGGGGAAGGGCAAGCCGAACAAGTTTTCCTTCAGCGGAGAAAATTCTCCTACACCGTGGTGAACGATCCCTACAGTCCAAAGACCAGCCCAAGAAGTCCAGTAATCTGCTAAGAAAAGACAAAGAGCTTCCCAAAACGAATTTTCCAACCAAAGACCTCAAAGAAGAATTCGAGGTGGTACCAACATAGACAATTGTCATAATCACAAGCACCAACACCTTAGAGAGGTCTTTATTCCACATAAGATACATTTTAGAACCTATGGGATACGAGATACCGATCGGCCCATAGATTTGATTATTTGACATAGACATAAGATACCACCAGGGATGACAAAAGACTAAACTAATCCAATTGGAAAGTATCCATTTGAGGGAAATTATTATTAGTAACATACCGAAAAATAATCTAACGATGGATATTGATTTTTGTCGAAGAACCACCAAAACCGACCCACCCAACACCACTAGCTAACCCAAAACCACACAATCCCAACCGACACAATCACCCAAATTAACACTAGTCAACTAACTATTGTTCCGACAACACGGAGCAGCCTCCGAAACTTAAGACGTACATCAAATACATTGAACCTCCAGCTCCACCGACAACACCCAAAAGACAGGATAATGAGACACTAACCAAACAAAGACAATCCGACCGAACAACTACCTGACCCCGGACAGACCGATTGAAGCCCAATAATGCAACAAAAGACTACAAAAACAACATGCAAAGAAAATCGACCCCAAAACAAACATGCACAGACCAATCGGTGGGGGGAGGGGCGAGGGGAAGGGGAACACCGGACTAGACATGCAAAGACCACCCTGCGGAAGACTGACCAGACCAAACAAAGACCCATAGACGACCGACACGAAGACCGTCCGATTAACCAGGAGACTTACCGTAGAAGGTGGGGGAGGGGAACACCTTCTAGGGAAAGACCTGACGCTGACACTACGAGCATCGGCTGCGACGGAGGTACAAGAGAACACGACAGCGACGATCGGAGAAGACCCAAACCTTAGAAACACCTGCTAAAAAGACAAGATGAAGGGGAAGCCGGCCGGAGAGCGTATCGATATAAAAACGGACATAAGTGTCGGAACAGTGACCGCCACCGAAAAGCCAACAGAACAAAAGTTGAGGATAAAAAGCGTTAACAGAGAGGGTGACGATGAAGGTTCGCCGGAGATGGGCCAAGGCATAGCCGCATCTCCGGCGAAAGGATTGAAGCAGTGAGGGGATAGAGTAGGTGAGTGGCGGCTGTGGTGGGGCAAGCTTTTAGGTTTTTGGGGTTTTTTGGGGGAAAGGGTTAGAGAGAGAATAGTCTAATAGTAGTAGAACAAACTCATAAAAGTTAGATAAATGGAGTACACAAATTCTCATTTGTGACGGACATTATCCGTCGCAAGCTTAAGACGGATATCATATTCTCTCACAAAATACCCATCAAGGGTGAGTGGAGAAGTACATGGAGGGTGCCCACCTTGTCTCCTCTACCCATTTCCTCTCACAAAATACCCGTCGCAAAATTCGATCCGTCGCAAGCAAGACCTACTGAATGGAGTATATATCATTAGTAAATAAGGCGGTAAACTGTTCAAGGACATTGTATTATGCGGAAAAGGAAAAATCAAACTACAAATTATAAATTGTCAAATACCAAACTACAAACCCTGCACTGTCATTTGATTAAAAAATAGTTAAGCCAATTCAGAGGCTTTTACAAAAATAGAACCAACTGGTGTGTGCATGCCACGCTGGTTTGGTTTGCGATAGACTCAGCAAAGATTGAAATTCTCGAATCAAATTAGAATTCGGAAAAATCACATGCTAATCCTGAGGTTTGCTAATTGGTCAAAATATCCAAAATTTTGATCAACAAATTTTAAGAGGCCATAACTCGTGTTTACGAGATCAGAAAGTGACGATTTTTTTTTTTCATATTGATCGTCTTTCGGACCCATTCGAATTCACTGTGCACTCTAGTCAATAAAACACAAAGCAACTTCGAATTAGAATGCTTGAAGCTCTCGGGATTCTTTTTAACTCTATATAAAGGCGTTAATTTAACTCGTTTTTTACTCTAACCCGATCCGAAACCCGTATTTTACAAACCCGAAATTGACCCGACCCGTATTTAACCTGGACTCGAAGTAACCGAACATGTAACCCGCTCGCTTGCCCCTTTGACGGCTCTAATTACACACATGCTCTTTGCACTTTCATATACTCCCTCCTATTTTGAGTGTTCTTCCCCTTTCAATATAATACTCCTCACATATATTAGATAAAGGGGAAGAACACTCAAAATCGGAGGGAGTATGATTTAACATCACATATAATATTAGGTTTGGTGTCCGGCTCCGCTTTGGCTATCTTTATTATCTTTTTAAATTTTATTTTTTGAACAGAATTATAGAACTGCGTTAGACATGCCTAATTGATTTATTTACCATTTATAATATATATTTCTATGATATAGATATAAAATTTATCAAACAAGTTATGAGATAGACTCACTACTCTCATTGTTAACATTATTACTTTCACTACATCCCAGGTTAATATTGTTATTTTGACTACTCGCTTGATTACTATTATTACTGTGACTACTTCCGGTATTTTTCTATGATATAGATGTAAAATTTATCAACCAAATTATAAGACACAATATTCACTACTTCCATTGTTAATATTATATTATTTACTACATCTTCTGTTAATACTATTATTTCACTGCTCCAACGACTACTATTCTTACATTGACTACTCTCGTTATTTTTACACTTAAATTCAATATTTCTCGTTAACTTGATCCGACTAATATATTTAAATAAATAAATAAACTTTTCTTAAATTGATTAGCTACTTATTTGTTAATATTATCTAAATCACGGTTAACCATTATAATCTAATTATTTTTCTTAAATTGCTTACTTTCTTAAATTCAAATGACTATTATTCTTATAGTTTATAAAACTCAACCTTCTCATATAATAGGCTTGTTTGGTTGGCACAATTAAAATAGGGGAATTGGAAAATCGTTTGATATGGAAAAATGAAAGATATTTGGTTACTCCAAATCTTGGGATTTTCCTTTTCCCATGAATAGTCAACTCCTCCACAATGGAGGACCTCCACAATGGAGGAGTTCAATTACCTAGGCCCCTTAGGTAGTTGTAAACTCTTGTGCTAATTCAAATCTTGGATGCCAACCAAACTAATTTTGGACAATTCACATGATTTGTCCAATTTACGTGTTTTGTAAAATCTTGGGAATTATTTCCAGTAGGGCAGTCAAACAAACCTATTATATGCTAATAATTAAGATCTTATACACCAAAGTAATATAGGTTATGGAATTTTATAAATTTATGTCATTCCATCACTATTCATTGATTTCCGACTTATATAAATAGTATAGATAAATATAGATAGTTAGATAGATAGATAGATACGACAATTTAATCGTACCAACAATTTTAAAGAAATTGGTACCCCGTATAAGGCCTCATTTGGTTGCTCTCGCAATTTATGGAAGTTAAATAATCCCATGAATTGAGTTTTTTAAAAGTTTATTTGGTTGCCTTAAATAATGCAAAATGGGGGAGTACAATACAACAAACCAAAACATGAACATCAACCACAGAATAGATGAGAGGGAAAGATGAGAGAGAAAACTCTCTCAAAAACCCTTGGAAAATTGGATAAAAACTGAATTTTTTCTTGGTCTTCTTCCTCAAGCTCTTCTTCGCCCAATTTCTATAGCCATCAATCATCATTCTCCCTAATCATTTTCTGTTTTTCTACCTCTTTAAGATTAGGTAGAATTCTAGTCCTTTTTTCAAGTCCCTTTATTGAAAATTTTCCAGTCTTGTTTCTTGATTTTCATCTTTTTACAAACTCAACTTTAATTTGCTCTCCATTTAGCCTAAGAGCTTTTTTTAGTCATTTGTATTAGTTAAAGAACATTTAAATCAAGGATTTACAACATTATTTTAAAGAATTATCTTTAGAAATTGATTGTCCCAAATTGTTAATTTCTTCTGATTAGTAATATTCCTCTTATGATAATGTTTGTTGTAGTATTTAATCCTCAAGGAATACCAATCAAATCTGAATTTTTTTTCCCGACAGTTGGGGTGTTTAAGTGTTTTACTCCCCATTGTTATTTTTGTACTCCCTCCAATACAATACAAACTACCCACTTGCTTTTGGGTGGTTTTCGAGGCAACACTTCGACCGCGTTTTTCTTCCTTTATATATAGAACTATTTTACAGAAAATATAATTTTATGAAAGATATTTCCGTGACAAAACCAAATATATTACTTCCGTCTTTCAAAGTTCTATATATTCCGATCTATAAACGGTCAAAGTTTTGAAAGTTTGAGCTCTAAAAAGCAAATGGGTAGTTTGGATTGGATTGGAGGAAGTACAACTTAGATTATTTCAAAGTTTATTTATTATCGATTTGTTGTTTTTTTCTTTTATGAGGTGTTATAGTGTCTTCTTTCTCGTGAATAATCTGGGGCTCTTTGCCCTTTTATTGTTCGATTGCTTGTGGTAAATAGAAATTCTTTGAATTTCGTTTGTCGTTCTCTTCCGCGAGGATGGTATAGGTTGATCTGTTCAACCTAGTTTTCTTACCTTATAAAAAAAAATTAATACAACAAACCAAAAACTCATTAGTGGCAAAGTCGCAAGGCAGCGTGGAACCATCCTAAATTCCTAATCAACGATGAATCTGCAAGACGCCAAACTCTAGTCAGATCATACAATTCGACAAAGGTCATAACAATATCATCATGGATCTAACAAACAGAAAATCAGGCTGCCCACATATTATCTGGGTCCAACATGGCTACACTTACCAATCCCCCTATAAATAAAAGAATAAATTATGAATTTTCCCACTCAAATATCACAGCTTGAATTTAGGCCTTTATTAGCTATAATAATTCTATAAATACATTTTATACAAATTAGATCCATAAGTGGTTCTATCACCATTAGATTCCTTCAATAGAATATATTCTTATACAAAATATATTTAGTAGCATTACCATTTATTTTCAATAACTTTTTTTTACCACAAATACTCTCCATCGAAATATCTTCAAGTGGAAAAAGGCTAATATATTTGCTTTATTTACTTCGTATTTTTCGATCATTTTGTTGTAAGGTATTCAGGTATTATACATAAAAGTAGGATATCACAGACCTATTAAAATAAGTTTTTGATCTATTAAATGACAAGTTGACTCTTTTAAGGTTTTATATATAAAATTTGTTTATTTGTAAGGTCTTACACATAAAAGTTGGATATGACGAATTGCAACGAATTGAAATACAACAATTTTTTAACACAAATTATAGGGTTAGATGAATCATTATTAAAATAACTATTTATTTAAGGCTAATAAATGAGTTGTCATTTACATATTGGAACCGTCTTTAAGGAAAAGACCGTCTCATATTTTAAAATTGTCTCGTACAATATTATCCCCAACTAAGAACTAAAGTTCTTTAAACGAAGATTTAAAATACCGTGCATTTGCACGAGATCTACACTAGTACTATAACAATATCACAAATTGTTATTGAAGACGGGGACTATGCGTGACAAGGAAAATCAGGCTGCCCTTGTATTATAGGGGTCTTAAACTTATCAATATCATCACAATTTCGCAAATTCTCAATGAAGACGGGCATTATCCGTCACAAGAAAAATCAGGCTGCCCATGTATTATATGGGTCTTTGATAGATTTTATAATAGAGTATTTCATATAATTGATAATCTTTTGTTGTGTTACATAAGGCATGAGATGGGCTATTTATAATACCTAAAACCGAAACTCTAACCCTAGATATAATAATATTTAACTTATTCGCTAAGATAATAACATATCATACTATATTATATGGTATATTATACTAATATACGATATAATATATTTCCTTCCTAATACCCTCCCTTAAACTTATGGTAATTTGCAAAAATTTCCATGAGTTTGAAAATACAATAATGGATAAGAATAAAAAAAAATTGTCGACTACTCTTCTTCGTGATACCATGATAGATTTCATAAACGTATTCTTATTATTGATAATTTTGTGTTGTGTTGAATACGTAATATGTACTCATATTTATAGTATGAGTAATCTACCTAAACTAATAAGATACCAAATAATATCTTATATATTTTATTAATATTCTATCCTAATATTTATTAAACATATCTTAATATTATCTCATATGACTCCATATGAGATCGTATGCTTTAATACCCTCCCTCAAACTTATGGTAATTTGACTAAATTTCAATGAGTTTGAAAATACAATATATTAATTAAGAAGAAGAAAAAATGTCGACTTTTCCTTGTCTTCATAATATTCTTTTTCATCAGTGCGTATACGACCCGCCGGCCAAGAGAGGTGCGTAACTCGCCAGTATAATGCGTAATCGACTCGCCAATCAAGATACGTGCGTAACTCGCCAGTACATACGGTGGGGTAACCACCTACCTACTCATATAAATAATGCGTAATCGACTCGCCAGTCAAGATAAATGCGTAATGCGCCAGTACATACGGAGGGGTAACAACCTACCCCTCATATAAACCATGTCTCACGACATATAACTGCGTAACTCGCCAGTA
The DNA here is from genome assembly GCA_022085475.1 of Heliosperma pusillum. Lineage (NCBI taxonomy): Eukaryota > Viridiplantae > Streptophyta > Magnoliopsida > Caryophyllales > Caryophyllaceae > Heliosperma > Heliosperma pusillum. The sequence goes on from JAIUZE010070375.1 coordinate 11,514, forward strand.
CATACAGAGGGGTAACCATCTACCCACTCATATAAATAAATACTCATGTCATACGACATAAATATAATCAATACGCCTCGTCTCACGACAGAAGGAGAGCCGGATATTCTTGTGCTTACTGCTTGTACTAACTTGTACCGTACGAACATGTGCTCTTTATAACTTGCCGAGCACTTGAACAAATATCCTGGATGACTTGCATAGACTAACACTTGTCTATTTGACGCACAAGCCTTATAGACCATCTCCAACCATAAATTTTTCTCTTCCTCATCCCACTCTCTCTCATCACTTCTTACTCATCCACCTCATTATTCCTCGACTTTTCAATTAACAACCAAATTACTCATACAACAATGATTTATACTTATTCCTCATCTCACTCTCTTTCATCATTTTATCTTTCTTACTTTAATATACCCCACACAATTTTTTATATTGAAAACTTATTAAAGTAATTTACTCGGGTTTTCTAGACGGTAATTTTTCGATAAATTTTTTTTTTAAGTAAGACGTTATTAAAGTAACTATTGACCGAGACGGAGGGAATATTTTTATTTTTTTTTAAAGTAATGCTTAAAAAAAATTTATAACATTATTTTTCAATACTACATCAATACAATAACTAATTATAAAACATATATTCCATGACTAATTATAAAAATAATTATAATTAGTCATGGAATATATATTATTTTATAAAAATAATATATATTCCATGACTAATTATAAAACATAAAAGACATAACATTTAAAACATTATTTTACAAGGCTACATTAATACAATATTTAAAAAAACAAATTATATATTACATAGATTAATTAAAGGCAAGAACACATAAAATGATAAAAGAACCCAAATTCTCGTTTGTGACGGGCACTTTTCGTCACAAGCTTGTGACGGAACAAATGTGACCATTTTTATGGAAAATGTAACCAGTATATGACTGGTAACATTTTATGGAGGATTATTTTTTATCATATAATGGTCACATTTAGTCCGTCACAAGCTTGTGACTGTCACAAGAGAGACCAACTGATATTTTATATATACCAAATGCAATGTACTATGCGAGTATGCGTATGAAGCGAAAACTTGAGAAAGAAAAATTTGCAGCAATTAATTCATTGTTGTACACTCTTTTTCTTTCCTTTCTTCTTTCTGGCCCACCTCTTCCTCCGCTCTTTCTTCTTTCCTTTCTCGCTCAACTCCTTCTTCCTTCATTTTCTGAGCTACTACCTCATGGTTAGACACTCATTTGCAGAAAGTTTTTTACATCCTCATTCTTTCACTTTGCCTCTTCCTCAAGGTTGGAGATGGTCTTAACACACACCATTGCTTAACAATGCCCAAGAAACAGTACGCGATTGACACAATAGCATCACCAACAACAAAAGACCAAAACTTTGAACCATCCAAAATCTCAGATCTCAATCACAAGTTTATATTTCTTTTGCCTTTTGAAAAACGTAATCAATAACTAATTTGATATAGATCCAGCCGGTGGTGTCTTACATTATCAACCCACCGGCGAAGCAGCGGAAATATTATTTTAGGCCTCAAGAGCGAGAGGCTCTTATACCATGATAGATTTTATAATAGAGTATTTCATATAATTGATAATCTTTTGTTGTGTTACATAAGGCATGAGATGGGCTATTTATAATAGCTAAAACCGAAACTCTAACCCTAGATCTAATAATATTTAACTTATTCGCTAAGATAATAACATATCATATTATATTATATGGTATATTATACTAATATACCATATAATATATTTCCTTCCTAATAGTCTTACACTTATCAATACCATCACAATATCACCAATTCTCAATGAAGCACTAACCGTCACAAGTTGAAAACGGATAACGCTTCTCTCATAATATGCAAGTTGGAAAGACAAGTAGTGGATGACAAATGGAGCCCTCCACTTGCCCTCCCACTTGCAAATTGTGAGAGGGACAAAATTCATTTTCAGCTTGTGACGGATAGTGCACGTATTCAGTGAGACGAGCCGTCACAATATATACTCAATAATATAGACTGAGAGACCTAAGCTCCATTAAATCTTACAGTTGTCTCACTGAAGACGAGGTATATCCATCTTCAATGGCAAGTAAGAGGTTAAGTGGGAAGCTAAATCCAGTTGCCATTCCACCTGACTTCTTGTGAAAAGGGATCCGACCATCTTTTTTGAAGCCAAATATATCCTGTCTTCAATAAGAATTTATGTAAATCTTAAAAATATACTCGGGTTTGGGATTTATTGGTCTTATTCAACTCGTTTTCACAAACAATAAGATAGTCCATATTCAACAAAACAAACTTAACCAACAGTTAAGAGGCCTTTTATAAACTACCCCTTATATTCTCATCACAAATTCTCATTTTCCGAGATACTAACTTCTTTATTTTATATCTCTTAAAATACATCGTACGAGTAAATACTCTGAAATGTATAAACGAAGTAAAATTACATTAAAAAAATCTTTTCGTAAAAAGTTTTAATATACCCGTGTTTTTCGAATACTACAAGGTAGTTCTTGTTTTCCAAAATTATTACTGTTATCCCTAAACTTGATAAATAGTACTTAAAAATACTTAAACTACTAAAAATCGAGTTTTCAAACAGTAAAATTTTACATAAAAAATATGTTTATGATTGAGTAAACGATATGTATGTTAATGTTATGACAAATTATTGTCAAACGATCAAGAAAAAAGTGTATTATATAAACGTTTATAAAAACACTAATTTGTACATTCTGAGTATTTTGAGAGGTTTACATTAAGTTAAGGGTACCAGGTAGATTTCAAAAAAACGAGGCGTACCATGTAAAATTCTAAAATAACATAGGATACCCAGTAGAAAAACTAAATTTAATGTATAATTCTTAGACAAATTACTAAGTATAACTTTCTAAAATTGAAGTTTAAGATTCTCCTAGACGAAAAAAAATCGTATGTTAAAGATCATACGGAGGCAGTAGGAAGATGATACACTTACACATTGTGTATGAGAATTCCCATACACAATCAATTAGGTAGTGACATGTGACAATTTGTATTTAATATCTAGTGGTTAATTTGAGGGTAGGTTAGTAATTTTAGATGTTGAGTTAAACTTACCCTAGATAATACTTACAACTAGTTTTAAACCCGTGCAAAATTTGCACGAATTTGATACGTAAAACTATTAAAAACATTTGATTGATGTATATTGATTTAAAAGTTCAATAATTGCTAAAATTTAAACTCCTAAACAGTGTCATTAAACAAATAAAATTTATGAAAAGTAGACTTAATTCATAAAAATTACAAATTAAATTATTTTTTTAATTTCAACTTTGTTGGCATTAAATAACAAAGTATAAAATGTGGTAAATTACCTTTTGTTATATCAAAATGCGTAACGCGAGTTAGACAGTAATTACGCCATAAGACAGTGTTAGATAAATTTGTTAAAACTCTTTACGATAATTTTATAAGAGAAAATATCAACTTGCTAGCACACGTTCATGCGAAATACTTACTCTATCTCAATTATTTATTTACCTTTTTTCATTTTTGGTTGTGTCATGTATTTGTTTACATTTCTATATGAGCAATATTTTGATAGGTAATTTGTTCATCAACATAACCTATTATACATTTGTCACACAACAATAAAATCTATAAATAGTTCCCTCCTCTTTCGTTGATCATTTGCTTAATCAAAGGTAAAAAGAAATAACCGAGAGTCCGAGGCAAATGAGGTATTAGCTATCTTAAAATGGTGACTAAATTTAAAAAAAATCCAAAGATAATAACTAACCTCAAAATAACTGGTCACAACCCAACTTAAACACAAATTATTATTTACGACGTGAAAATACATATCAAATGACCATATTTGTTTCCTAGAAAATAATTTTTTTTTTTCATTATTATCGGCCATGTTAAACAAATAATACTGTCTTTAATAAGGCGTACTGTAACTTAAATATTTGATACGCCTAGCGCCATGCATACCTATTTCAACCCAACTTAAATAATTGGAATTATTTGTCCAACATAACCCTATGTCCCTAACTTCCTCTTCACCTCACCGCCAACCTCAATCCCTCATGCTACCCCTTCTTTTATTTTTTTTACCCCTTTTTTCATTGAAAAATAATTTTTTTTGCAAAATTTACTCTCTCAACAAATTAATCTTATACATTCAATATTCAATATGATTATTATATGATCATCATACTTATATCTGAAATATATTCATCAAGTAAAAAATGAAAAATTATTACTATGAAGTCTTAAGTATTTTCATATTTAACAAAGTACTCTTATTTATTACTGTAAAATTCTTGTGATGTTTCTGATGTGATGATCTTAAATGTTTGACCTACTCATCAATTAGGTAAGTACATGTATGTGGTCGATGTAAGTTTATAATTATTTGTTGATCAGTTTAATACATAGTAGGAATACATAGTACGAATTTGTAAGGTATTTTCGAGTTTTAATATTGGCTACTCTCTAATGACTTTTTTTTAAAAAAAAAACATGCATTTTAATTTGGATGAAGATTTATTTAATTTTAATGATTTTTAATCGAAAATTGACTGATTTTAATGATTTTTAGACGAAAACTAACTAATTATAACAACTATGTAATTCTTTTTTTTTATTGTAGAGATAAATGTGAATTATGATATTTATTTTTAACATGACTAAATACTACTGTAATTTGTGAATAGTTCGGAGATGTAACTTGTAATTGCAGTTTTATTTTTATTCATTGTTTGTAATTTTTGGATTTTCATATTAGAAATTTGTGATTTGTATATGTATATGTTTATGGTTTATATTGAGGATGGTGAGTCATTAGAATTTTTTATTGATTATGTTATTTTGGAATGTGCTTAAATGGAATTTGTAATTTATAATTTTTGTTTGTTGATTTTGTATGCATAATATTTATGCAAAGCAGACTTATACTGTATGGTTTGTATAAAATTTTGTATTTGAATGAAACGTATCTAGTTAATCTAAATTAATTTATGAAAGCTGGAGATAAAAATCAATATGCTTGAGAGAGAGTAAAAAATGATGAAAGCAATATAGAAAGGTAATTAATTCTTTACATAGAATGTGGGGTGGGGGATTGAATTAAAAGTTTTTTCACTCCTATAAAATCAGGAACCAATAGAAAAGCTTAAAAGAACTTAGCTTTTATATTAAGGAGAGATTATGGAACTTTATTAATTTATTTTTTGTTTGTACATTTCGGTTACATTCTTTGCAATTCACTTATATATTCTTTTCAAATTTATTTAGTTTATGTTATTTAATTATCTAAAATACAAGCTATTAACAAAATATTAATTTAGGGAATTTATGTATTTCGATTTTGTAAAATCATAATATATTGTTGTTTTTAAAACTTTCCTTTTCTCTTATCTTTATGAATGATTTTTTTTATGTTTCTAATCATTATATTTATTAATTTCTTAAGATTCAGTTTTTTTAATCACTAAATTTTTTTATTGTTGATTCGAAATCGTATTAGGTGGTACAATAATTTAACGGAGTTTATTTTCGCAGTACGTATTTTACTCTTTTTAGTACTTTTTACCCAAAACTTTCCATTATCATACCCCTAACAAAAAAATCTCAAAATCTAATTCAGCCAATTCATAGCCCTGCAGCAACTACTCAAAGTAACCAAAATTTATCAAATGTAAATGATAATTTATATCGAAAACATGTTAATGATTCTTCTATTGCAATTTGCTTCTCAAGTAATGTTTTTTTGTCTTATCCTTTAATTTAAATTAGGGTTTACGGTTTTAAATTAACCATTTTTTTTTCAATTACTGGTTCTTGGGTGGCACATGGGAGGAGGACGGCGCGTCGAAGGCCTACCGTCGTCGATCTTGGTGGTTAACGGCGGGCCGATGGCAAGCGTGCGGTGGTGAGGGCAGGCTTGCCGGTGAGGGTAGGGTCGTAGAGACGAAGGAAAAAGGGTAGGCTTGCCGGTGAGGGTAAGGCCGTAGGGGGCGTCGGTGGGTGCCGGTGTTGGGAAAGTGGGTGGCCGAGGGTGTGGTGGTGGTTGATGGTGGCAGTGGTGGTTTGGCTTGTTTAATGTACTACTGACTTTTTTTTTGGTTTAGTTTTTCTCATGTAGTACAATAGGAGTAGCAAGAGGGAGAAATGAAGAGGGTAAAATGGTCAAATATGTACTATAATGAGTAAAATGTGTACTGCGAAAATCAACACCCTAATTTAAATGTATAAAATATCATTATTGTCATCATTTTATTCTTGTCAACGTTATTAATATTAGAATTTTTTTTATTATGGTAACTATCTTTTTCTAAAACATTTTGTTAGCTTAATTTGAGGAAAAATTCTTTAGAAAATCTTTTTTGAAATTGGATTCTTTTTATACGACTTTTGTGTGAGTTAGTTCCAAAAATGATTTAAGTTCTACTTATATTATTGTATACAACTCACAATCAAATCTCACTCCAATTTTTCCCTCCAAATCATCCCACCATAAAATCCCAACAAATAAAATATCCGAAATACCAAATATAAGAATCAATACTTAATTTATTATAAAAAAACATAATGCATAAATCAAGGATAAACCTAATTAGGTACAATAATTCAAAAACAAACTATCCCAAATCAAAGGTAAGAATTTTTTTAAAACCAAAATTTTATTAAAAAAAAAAAATGGAATATTTTTAAAAAAGGAACGTATAAAACTTTACACAAAAGATTTTAAAATTACGTTTCCTAAAATCAAGATACTCATATCTTTTAAAAAAGTAAAAATTTGAATTAATTAAAAATAAAGAGTTTTATAGTATTAACAAAAATAATATCATCATCAAATATTATTATACTAAATTAAGTTAACAATGTTTAATAATAACTTTAAAAAAAATCAGATTTATTTAAATAAGATTTTGATCAAATTTTGATTATACACATACAAAATCGATTTTCTCTAATGAAATGTATTTAGTTTTAGGGTTAATCAAATTACTTTATTAGTTTAAAATTAAGCTTAATCGTAGCAATGAAATTTCTATAATGAAAAAAATAAGAATAAAAAAAAAACGAGGTATAAGATGAAATACGAAATCCCAAAAAAAAATAAAAAATATTAATTGACATATAAGATGCAAAACGGAATCCACTAAAAAAATAATAAACCACATAAATAGTGGAAGTATAAGACAAAATGAAATAACAAAAAAAAAATTAATTACTACATTTTTAAAATTTCAAGTCATAAGGAAAAGTCAATTATTTCCTAAAATGTAGTTAGCTAGAGAGATTAACGAGTTAACTCAACATCTAAAATTACAAATCTACTCTTAAACTAATTAGAAAAGGTTAAATCAAATTTGACACGTGGCACGTTTTAATTGGTAAGTGTAGCATTTTTGGAGACAGTACTCGTATTATGTTTCGATAAAAGACAACATCATTATTTCTTTCATTTATTGTTCCACATATAAACTTGTGTTACTACATAATATTGTAAGACTTGAAAAGACAATGCAAAACATTATTCTTAAGCATAGATTTGTGGATACAAAAGTAGGAATTCTTGAACAGCCTTGTGAATGCTCTTGAGTTGTTCATAACCAACCCTAACATCCTCCTCTTTTGGCATCACAACCTCATCTTTTGCATGATAGTAACCTAGGTAGCACGGACACTTCTCCTAACCAGCCGTCCCGTGTCGGACACCGTGTCGAACACACGGACACACGGACACCTATAAACAAGGAATGTGAGATTGAAAGACTAGAAGAGGTTGATTAGAAGATGAGTTTGGGTAAGAAAATTGATTAGAAGATGAGTTTGGGTGGGAAATGAGAATAAATTATAGTTAAAGTCAAGTTTTACACTCAATTATTTACATTTAATATCAAATACTACTACAAAAATAAAATTGTATGTTATTTATAACTATAAAATATATATTTTATTAAATTTAAATGCCGTGTCCCGTGTCCTAAATTTCACGAGATGCCGTATCACGTGTCCGTGTCGTGTCCGTGTCCGTGTTCGTGTCCGTTTTGATGCTACCTAGATAGTAACCCTACCATTTTGAAGTGGCTACCGGTGGTAGAAGGTTTAATTTTGATTTCATACACAATATTGTCCCACTTCTCGTTAAGAATATCGCCTTCAATGGTTGTGTACTTGATCGACAGATTATTGACATCAATCTCGTCCACCATGTTCTTCACATACTTGAATTGGTTTTCTACATCAATAATTAATGTGGGATTATCAAATATAGATTAACAATACCTTAATAACTATCCTAGGTGATATATGTCTTGTAATCAATTTAAGGAAATGCTGGTTGCATAAAAAATTGACATATGACGAAGTCGATCGGACCGAATAGATTTATATCTCCATCTTATTTCTCATTTTGTGAAAGCTAGATAGCTACGTTATTCAAACCTACTAGACTAAAAATATACTCACTTAGTTTCGTTTTATAAGTCATTTTAGATTATTTTACGTGACTAGAAATGGTTGAAAATTGTTGGAGCTAGGTGTTAAAAATGCTCATAAAAAATAGAAAAATATTTGTTTTCACCAATAAAATATCTCATTGTTCCACTTGCTAGTGCTTTGAAAAATGAAGAGAACGTACAATATATGAAAAATTATCGAGTTTTCCTAATATGACGTTTAATACTTGTATGAAACAAAGAGAGTGTCTTCCTCCATTAACTCATATATTTTGTTTGTTTCTCAAGAGCGAGGGGAGTGTCTTGAAATGTGAATATATTTAGTTACTCATTATTAAAATTATAAAAATTTGATATTTGTATAGTTCTTATGAAGATGAATCAAATACACGACCTTATTAATATTACAAATTATTTGACCTTATTATTCTACTACGAGTATTTAATAACCATCAAGTCACATTAAAGACGGATCTGGTTGCCTCTCACAAAAAAGGCGAGTGATAGGGCGAGTAGAAACTCTCTTGGTTTCCCATTTGCCTCTTTGTGAGAGGCAGCTCAACCCACCTTCATTGAATACGGATATGTCCGTCTTTAACGAGAATAAGGGTTTAATTAATAACTCTATTACTAGATTGTAAAGCATTCATAATTGTACAAACCTTGAGGGAAATGGATGACTTTAACGCATCCAACAGTAAAGAAATCACTACCAATAATCTCAATGCTCTCAAAATATTCAGGGAGGAACTTTGGCAAGAATTGGTGGTCGTTAAGGAAATGTGCCTTGAACAAGCGGCTCGGTTCAACCGGGCTAGTGTAGTCCGCCATGGTGTGTATATAGCACCTAGCTTTGTCATTTAAGACCGGTCGATAAACCGGTTCTAGAACCGATAATTCACAACTAGACACGATAATCCCACTACTATCCGCTCACAACCAATCACCATTCTTAATCAACACCCCGGCAATTTCGACCGTTACATTTTTTTCACCGCCACCTCTTTTGGTGGAACGTACGGGTACGGGCCCTAAAGCCCGTATCCCGATGTCAATAGCATTGATTTCATCAATGTCTCTTATACAACCATTGACAATTATCCCAGCCCAACCCATGTTACAGGCCATTTGGGCTAAGACACTGCCCACCATGGACCGCCTTCGGCTACCTCCAGCATCAATTACAAGGACTTGTGGTGTATCATCTTTTGGAATTGAAGTTTTACCGAAAATGGATTCGACAACAACTTTGTTGTCCTCAAAGGTCTTTACAGTCACCACACGGCTGCTAAATGCATTTCTGCGGCCGTATGGTATAAAGATCGGGTTTAGGACTCGTAAGTCGCCTGTATCGAGTAAAGGGGAGTTTGCATCACATACATCCGTTGTTTCGGTCACTGGTTGCGGGGTTTGAGCACACACAATGGTGTTACCGTTACCGTTACATTGGCATGCCATGTTATATTTGTAGAGAATGTAAAATGTTTATATTAATTGTGTTAAACATACAGAAGCAATTAGCAGTACATTTATACAAGAGTACTAGTCACAACTACCTAAGGATGTGATCCTATAAACAAGGAAATTGACTAAGACTAGGGCACCTAACTAGCAACATATACGTGAACAATATACAAGCTAATGGAGAGAAGAAGAGTCATAGTTAATCTATAACATCCCCCCGCAAGATGGACTGTCGGGAGAGAAGACCGATCTTGGACATGAGCATGGTAAACCTGAAAGTTCATAGACCCTAATTAGACTCCTCTAATTAGTTACTAAATTACTTGTTAATTTAGTGTTTAATAAAGATCTATGTAACATGCATGCAAATTAAAATGCATAATAAAAGGTAAGAAGAAATTTCCTTACATTGGGAAATTTCGGTTATATGGGCACAACAAGAAACACCTTTCTTGTTGTTCTTGTGCTAGAATGAAAAAGATGATCCTCCTTGTAATCTTCAAAGTAGAAGACCTCCTTTAAGAAGCACCCAAGAGAAAACCCAAACTAATCACTTGGTTTTTTGACTAGAAACACAAGTGAAAAGATGAACTAATATTAGATTTTATTACTACTCTAGTAATAGGAAATATTAGTATTTGAGAGGTTTTAGAGAGAAGAGGATTTTAGTGAGATAAGCATTCAAAACAAGAATGAACAAGCCAGCAAAAATGAACAACAAAGTTGTCCTTTTAAGGACACTATGGTCCGGCCAAGGCAAGCCTATGTGGCCTCTTATTTTGCTTAAAATAATCCCATGCAAGTACTTTGAGTGTAGTAGTGAATAAGACTATGATCATGTGTCATAAACATGACATGATCACAAGATGTAATGTAATACAAGAAACAACAATCATCATGTTATATACTACCATATTTTCGGCACCCACTAGTGTCATGTGGTCTATTTTGATTTTTGATATTTGTCCCACAAATACTTATAATCATATGTTTAATTATCTTGTATAATTAAGGGTTAATTTGAATTTGATCATATAACAATTATATGACTCAAATGAATAAATAATATACACTTAACTTTTAAGTGATATTTTATCATTATATCAATATATAATGGGTCCCACAATGCCTAGTTAGTTTATTTTACAACTCCTTGTAAATATAATTAACTAATCACCTCTACCTCAAATTATATGCATAACCTCAACTAATTTAATGAGTTAACTATTACTCATTAAATTAAATCTTATTTATCGTATTACAATAAGACGAAAATTTATTCAGTCAATTCTCGTATGTATTTGGTGTGAACTATAAACTTATTTTATCCCGGAATTGTTTCTACTTAATTTCCAATAAAATAAATCTCGTAACCACATAGTCAATATATATTAAAGTATAAATTATATGTTAATCGTATACAACTATTTAGATTTCGTTTGGGTCTCATCCCTATAGCTGTGACCGAAAGGGGTCGTTGATTACCGCCGTCAAATACGACAATAACGTCTAACTCTAGTCAGCTGACCGTTATCGATTTACGTTAATCAACTGACGTGGAGTATCAAAATACTAGTCATCCCACTAATATTCCAAAATGAGATTTATAATATAAATGCACTATTGTGGAGGACACTTGCTCCAACACAGACAAACCAAGTCAAGTCATGCAATGATCACAACAAATCCAACATATTATCATTTATTCACGAACCAAGACATTGACGGTGTCCAATCATGCAATGACCATGAATAATATCATGAAATCACGCATTCAAGAACGACGATGCCCAATCATGCAATGACCATAAATAATATCATGAAATCACGCATTCAAAGACGACGACACGACGACGACCACTCTCACGGTAAAATGAACGCATACTAGCATCGTGTACATGGCAAGTATGATTATGGGCATCCACGGGAGTAAACCCGTCCCTGAACGCATACATGATTCATCCATTTCGTATATGTAACTACTTTCCTCTTGTAGGAAGATAATTAACGGTCTCCTAATCTAAACCAGGCCAGATTTCCCGAATCACATTTTTCCGATTCGGACATCCGGACGTTTCGCATCCAGACTCGGTCAATCATATAGACGCGAGTACACCCCCCAAATTCGGTAGATCAATTCACGAAAGAGGCGGAAAATAGCTCAAGCCTCATAACAAGCGGTACGCTACATGCAAATAACACCACCTCGCAAGTACACAACATTTGACGGCCGGGTCGATCAACGCATAGCGGTCAACTCCCAACAACGTCGTCGTATGCCCACTAACACATGCATTTAAGCAGTAGGATACCTCCCCGTTCCGACATTCCAGCCTTACGAACGTGGTGGTAGCCAAGGGAATGAGAGTACAAAGCACATACCAAAATAGTGCTCAAACCGTAACATTTGTAAAAACGACTCAAAGTAGGACATACCACAAACCGTCACAAAAACATGAGAACATGGCATTATATAAATGTAACTATGATAAACATGAATCAATACATGATACATAAGCATTAGACCAAGTTTAAGAAGCATAATAAATAAGAAACATAGATACCTCTCCAAAACAACAAGTTTGGAAACTAACTAAAACAAGGGTTCACTTCAAACTGTCATAACTAGAGTTCTAGACATGAAAATACATAAATTCCAAGTCGAGGTGATAGATTATCCTCTTACGGTTCCAACGAATGGTCACAAGCCTAAAACAAGCAAGTAACAAAGGAGATATGATCATTCTACGAAAAGGGGTCAGTGCAGTGAAACTGCACAAGTCACGACCGTGACTTGTATTTCACGACCGTGAGATGTGTCTCCAAATCACCCGAGAGCCTTCAACAAAAATCAATCCTATCATTTCAAATTCTCATAATTCATCTCTAATAACTATCAACAATCAATATTCATCATCAACAATCATCAAACAACAACAATCATTATCCATAACATAATTCCTAACTTACTAATCGTAATCTAATACAAATTCTAGCATATAAAGCATGTAATACACGTAAATGATATCGAGTAACCCTTTACCGTTACCTTTACGTGTCTTTAATCGATTCTAAACCTTCCTAGTCTCCACCTACATACAATTAGATAATAAAAGATGAATATCATTCATCTTGAGAAAGACGGATAACTTAAAAAGCGAGAAAGACGGTAATTTTATTACAAATACGGATAGAGGAAGCTAAGAGGGGAAGAATAAGACGAACTTACGCGAATTTGAGTGAGAAATGAAGGAGTAGTGACGATTTGAAGACGGATAAAAAATGGAGGCAAGGTTTCTTTGGTGTTTATGGTGAGGAAGAAGAAGGAAATGAATTGTGAGGAAATGAATTAGGTTTAGGGTTTGAAGGAGTATATGTAGGGTGAGTCGGAAAAGTCAACGAAAGTCAAAGGCGGCTCAAAAGTCAAGAAAAGTCAAAGACGACTTAAAAGTCAAGAAAAGTCAAAGACGGCTCAAAAGTCAAGAAAAGTCAAACTCGCCTTACGACGGGATTCTCATGGAATCTCGCGGAAATTCCAAATACGAACTCGGAAATTCTAAATTCGACTCGAAACTTTAAATTCTAAATTAAAACTTAAATTTGCTGAAAAGATTTCGTAAAATATTTCTACTAGAAAAATAGGGTACATTTCCGGGTGTTACAAGGCCGGCCCACCGGCCACCGGTCCATCCACCGGCCTGGAACACATCAGTATGGGAAGTTTTGATTTTGGTGTGATGTTCTGTGCCGGTCGACCGGCCGCCGGTCTACCGACCGGCCCAGACCTCTTTTCTCTGTTTTTGGGATTTTGCCTGTGTTCTGAGCCGGCCCACCGGCCACCGGTCACTTGCCCGGCCTGGAACACGGCTGTGTTGTTTTCCTTTGACTTTTAAAACTCGTAATTTATAATAGTTCGCATGATCGGTTTATCGTAGGATTTTACGTAATGTCTTATAATATTCATGTTTGGATATATGATATCTCTTTCGCATGTATCACATGTTTTGTGACGGTTTTCGATATGTTCCCACTTTGAGTCGGTTTTTACATATGTTACGGTTTGAGCACGATTTTGTCTTGTGCCTTGTATTCTCATTCCCTTGGCTACCTTTCCGTTCGTAAGGCTGGAATGTCGGAATGGAGAGGTATCCTACTGCTTAAATGCATGTGTTAGTGGGCATATGACGACGTTGTTGGGAGTTGAACGCTATGCGTTGATCGACCCGGCCGTCAAATGTTGTATACTTGCGAGGTGGTGTTATTTGCATGTAGCGTACCGCTTGTTATGTGGCTAGAGCTCTTTTCCGCCTCTTTCGTGAATGTCGACCGAATTTGGGGTACTCGGCGTCTATGATTGACCGAGTCTTGGATGCGAAACGTTTATCGCATGTCGAATCGGAACATGATTTATTCCGAGAGTCTGGCCAGATTTAGACTAGGACCGGGTATTTATTATCGTCGTCCTACCGGAGGAAATTAGTGAACATATACGAAATGTGATCGTGTATGCGTTACAGGGAAATGCTTATCCCGTGGATGCCTTTTAATCATACTTGCCATTACACGATGCTAGTGCGTTTCATTTACCGTGAGAAAGGTCGTCTTTGTGTCGTTGTCTTTGAATGTGTGATTTCATGATTGTATTCATGGTCATTGCATGACTTGACACCGTCAAGGTCTTGGTTCGTGAATGGATGGTAATATGTTGGATATTATGTGATCATCGCATGACTTGACTGGTTTGTCTGTCGAGTCTCAATCTTATCAATCTTATACCGCTAACGGTGAGATGCAAGCCCTAGTGAGCGTATTCGATTGCCTAAGAGTGTCTTCCCCGAGTCTTTGAATAACATGATGGTTACGGATTTGATTTCCATATGATCTTATCATTATATCTCGTGTTGCCTATGTATTCTTATTGTATCTCACATGTATATCTATATATATGCATGCTTTACTTTTGTATTCCCTTATATGTTCGTTTGATGTGATATGGCTGGGAGAACCCGGAGTTACTCCCCACTGACTGTGGCGTTCATGTTTTTCATGAATGAACAGGTTGCTTGCTTGGATGCCTTTTTGGATATGATGTTTTGGGGTTCGGGTGTGAGCTAGCGGGCGTTGTCCCTGGAAGTTCACCTCTAGACGATTTAGCTAGTTTTGTTAAACACTTGTTCTTTGCTAACATTTTAAGAGACCCCGTCTCTTTGTTGTATTTCCGTATTTAGTTTGTAACATTTTGACACACCTCGTGTTATATATCTTGCATGTTTAAAGGTTTTTAAAAATACCGTATTTCCGCATATTATTTCACATGCTTGTATGTTTTATATTTCCGCATTCGCGAGGGTTGTCACATTCAAGTCTTTGTAAATATTATCACCTCCGGGGTGAATAGAATAAGGGGAAAGGTGAGCTTCATCAAGAACTCGCTTTCTCAAATCAAGAGCATTAGGAACAAACAAACGGCCATGGAAACGAAGAACACCTTAATCATCAAACTTGAAATCTTTAGCTTTACCTTCAAGAAGTTTGGCTTGAATAGACTTGTAGGTAAGATCATCAACTTGGCTTTCGCGGATCTCACGGAGAAAAAAAGGTTCGGCAGTCATAGCACCAACATAAGCAAATCCACGCTCCACGAATTCCAACTTCAATCTTCGAAACTCAGCACAAAGATCATCGGGTAATACCCGCATAGCATTCAATGCATGAGAAGTTTTCCTACTAAGAGCGTCGGCAACAACATTAGCCTTCCCTTCATGATACAACAACTTAAAATCATAATCGTTCACAAATTCCAACCATCTTCATTGTCTCATATTCAACTCTTTTTGAGTAAATATGTACTTCAAACTTTTGTGTTCGGTGAATATACGACAATGAACTCCAATAAGGTAGTGTCTCCACACTTTCAAAGCATGGACAACAGCGGCTGATTCCAAATCATGAGTAGGATAGTTCACTTCATGAACTCTCAACTGCCTCGAAGCATAAGTCACGACTTTCCTACTTTGCATAAGAACACAACCCAAACCCATCTTGGAAGCATCACAATAGACATCAAAGTCTACACCATCTTCAGGAAAAGTCAACACCGGAGCGGTAGTTAACCTCTTCTTTAACTCTTGAAACGCGGCTTCACAAGCTTCATTCCATAGGAACTTGGTTTCCTTCTTCAATAACTGGGTCATCGGTCTAGCAAGCTTAGAGAAATCCTTGACAAATCTACGGTAATAACCAGCTAACCTAAGAAAACTTCGAATTTCTCTAATATCGGTCGGACTCTTCCAATCAACAACGGTTCAATCTTAGAAGGATCCACCATTACACCTTCTTTAGAAATCACATGCCCAAGAAAGGACACCTTAGGTAATCAAAATTCACACTTGGAGAATTTAGCATACCACTTCTGACGACGAACAACACCCAAAATAATCCTTAGATGAATAGCATGCTCCTCTTCGGACTTGGAGAAAATAAGAATATCGTCGATGAACACCACCACACACTTGTCAAGATACTCACTAAATATGCGGTTCATTTGGTCCATGAAAATAGCGGGAGCATTCGCCAATCAAAATGGCATCACCTTGAACTCATAATGACCATACCTTGTACTAAAAGCGGTTTTCGGAATATCAACATCTCGAACGGGAATTTGGTGATAACCGGATCTCAAATCAATCTTGGAAAAAGTAGAAGCACCCTTTAGTTGATCAAACAAATCTTCAATTCTTGGTAAAGGATACCTATTCTTGATTGTAATCTGATTCAATTGACGATAATCAATACAAAGCCTCATAGAACCATCTTTCTTCATCACAAAAAGAACGGGAGCACCCCAAGGCAAGGCACTTGGTCGAATAAAACCTTTCTCAATCATATCATCAAGTTGCTTTCTTAATTCCTTCAACTCGGTTGGAGCCATACGGTAAGGAGCTTTGGCTATGGGTCCAGAACCAAGTACAAGATCAATAAAGAACTCAACATCACGCTCGGGAGGAATCCTGGGAAAATCTTCAGGGAATACATCAACGAATTCACAAACTATAGGCATATCTTCAATATTTGGCAAAGAGGTAGTTGGAGAAGTCACAATACACAAGTATGCTTGGTGACCCTTTCTTACCATACTCACCAATTTCATAGTTGAAATCAAAGACACACCTTTTCGGGGATGAGATCCTATATAGGTTATTCTAACTCCTAAAGGACTCTTTAAATAAATCTTTTGATCACGACACTCGAACCTAGCATGGTACAATGCTAACCAATCAATGCCTAGAATTATATCGAACTCTCCTAGAGGAAACTTAAGGACATTAGCGGGAAAGATAGAACCCGCGATAGATATTGGGACATTAGGATATAGAGTAGAACAAGAGATAATATCTCCGGATGGTAAGGATATGGGAGTATCCTCACTAGATTTAGGCTCGATAGATATTTTATTAGCATAAGTCGAAGACACAAAAGACATTGAAGCACCGGTATCAAATAGAATAAGACACGGTTGCTCTAAGATTGAGAACATACCCGTAATGATCTCCGGATGAGCATCGGCTTCGGCACGGCTCATAACAAAGATAGAACCCTTAGGTTTAGCAGTTGGAGGAGGGGGCAACTTACGATCGGGGCAATCCTCATAACGGTGACCACCCTTTTGACAAAAGTAGCAAATATAAGGTCGGTTGGAGCAAGGCACACCGGGATGGTATGGTTGTCTACAACGGTTGCACAAGCGACCTTGAGCTTGAGGAGGAGCATATGGCCTATGAGCCACATTAGAAGTAGCTCGGGGAATGAAAGGAGCATGAGCTCTTGCATTTGCATTTGAAGGAGGATTAAATCTCCTCTTGTTAGCATAAGAGTTAGAGGAAGATGGAATAAACGGTTTCTTCCTACAAACATTTGGCCTAGAAGTGTAAGAAGGAGAGGGATTATTCATCATAGCTTCATCCCTAATAGCGTTCATGGAATTCTCGGCCCACAAAGCATCATCATATAAATCCCCAAAGGAAGTAGTATTCCTCCGCACTTTACTTTGAAGAACAGCACTCAGTTTGTTGCGATAATAGAAGGCTCGGTCCTCGTCATCTCGGATAAGCCTCGGAGCAAAATGAGCAAGCTTGTTGAACTCCGTAGTAAAGTCTTGCGCAGACAAGTTACCTTGCATAAAGTCAATAAACTCCTTGAGCCTTTGTTGCTTAAGCTCTTTAGGATAGAATCTACCTTCTACTAGAGCTTTAGGATAGAGCTTTGAAACAAGCCCGAGAGTAGCGGTGGCACTAGTGATAGCCCACCAATTATCAGCTTCCCTTACAAGGAAGTGCTTTGCGATCCTCACCTTGTCCTCTTCACGGACTTGGTATAGATCAAACTGTTTCTCCATCTCACGGATCATTCCGATAACTCGGTAGGGTCCGGCTCTCCACCGTAAGGTAAAAACTTACTCCTAGCTATTTGACCTGCTATCCAAGCGTAGCCTCCTTGATAATTATCTTCTCTTCGAGGGGGAACTTGGTTGGCTAGAGCAATAGCCGCATCCTGTTGATTCTTCAACACTTGAGTAAGAGCTTCCAGCACAACATTCTCTACTACTCGTGGTCTAACCATCTTCATAAGAAACAAAAACAAATTAAGTTACTCCTATCAATTAGCATAAACAAATAGACTACCAAGTAAATTCCTTAACTTTTACCCATCTCTCATTTAATATTTCAAGGTCAAGTAGTTTAAGTTTAGGGTTCACGTGTGTGCGTCGGGAGCGATAAAGCTCTGATACCAACTGTGACAACCCTCGCGAATGCGGAAATAAAACATACAAGCATGTGATTAAATTAGCGGAAATACGGTATTTTAAAAACTTTTATACATGCAAGATAAATACGAGCAGTGTCAAATATTACAAACCAAAGTACGAAATATACTACAACAAGAGACGTAGTCTCTCCAAATGTTATCAAAGTAAATGTGATTAGCAAACAATCTAAAATCGTCTAGAGGTGTTTCAATCCAGGGACAACGCCCGCTAGCTCACACCCGAACCCAAAATACCAAGCAAAAAGCCATCCAATCAAGCAACCTGTTCATCCATGAAAAACATGAACGCCACAGTCAGTGGGGAGTAACTCCGGGTTCTCCCAGCCATATCACATTAAACGTACATAAAAGGAAATACAAAAGTTAATTCCTATTACAGTCCGAAAATTACAGTCCGAAAATTACAATCCCCCTTAATATAAAACTTTTATTGAAATATTAATAATATAATTAAAAATTAATATTAAAAAAAAAAGTTAATTCCTATTTCAATTAATTCCCGTACTTATTAATAAAGTAAATGACCAATAACTTAGCCAAAGTAAAACACAAATTAGTTCATGTCTATGGGAAATTATCAAGTGATCTTTAAAGTTATTTATCATTTTTTTTTTTTTGAAAAAATCAATTTCATACTCACAAAATTTTTAATTAATGGAATTTTTTAAAAACATAATTGAAAAGGCAATACATCACAAATAAGGAGATGTATATATAAAAATAACATTTAATTATAAATTAGAAAAAGAGTAAAAGACGGATGAACAATTATAGATTTCTAGAATAAAAAAAAATTACTTAATTCGATATTTGCATGTCTAACCAGAAATTAAAATTATGCAGAATTTGATGGCACCATTATGGATCATCGAGAATAGAAATGGAGAAGAACAAATTTAACTAAACAAAAAATAAAAATTAGCATAAAATAAGCTTTTTAAAGTGGAAGAGATGAAAATCAATAATAAATTGGTGAGGTTGAAGATGAATGTCGGCAAATATGAAAATATGGTTAGGGTTTTGGTGAAATTTTGAGGTTTTATTTTGTTGGATTTGGGTGTTTACTTTTGTGTGAGAATGTGTCATGAACCTATGGCCCATGGGACATGGGTTAACACTTAACAATGTAATTTTACTTGGGAACTTGGACGGTCACTTACTGTGCGTCGTATTATCTTGATCTTGATAACTTATTTTTTATTATGAGACGTCATAAATTCAAGGCCAATGTATCGTAAATATAATATGTTGGATTGCTCCAATTTTTAAAAATCAAGTGGTTAAATGTAAAAATTTATTACTATTTATAATTTCACACTCATTTCACAGTTATCTATCACCATTCTCTTTTGATAGATCCGTATGTATTTCCATTTTACGAGTAATAATAGTCAAACATTAAGATATAAGGGAAGGTACCCAAGTCAACAATTTTCTAATAACTTGAGGTTTTCACTCTCTGATCATTTTGTATTAATTAGTCGAACATATGTACGCATAACAAAGTTTTTAAAACAAGCCCGTACATTTTTTGTACGGGTATAAAACTAGTCCTATAGGTGTGACCGAAAGGAGTCTGTTGATCACCGCCGTAATCCGACAATAACGTCTCACTCTAATCAGTTGACCGTTATCGATTTACGTTAATCAACTGACGTGGAGTATCAATATACTAGTCATCCCACGGATAGTCCAAAATGAGATTTAATATATAAATTCACTATTGTGGAGGACACTCACTCCAACAGTATTCGCATATACCGACCAATGTACAAGATAATCACAAGGCAAAACGAAACCGGAGGGCCACCGCAGCGGACATCTCAGTAGACTCAGGTTACCATCCCGGCTTTACAAAAACCACCAATTGACCCTGGACCGCAGCTACAGGCGTCGAAAGCCCCTCTCACCACAGCGAGAGAACCCGGAACATTAATGTGCACATCCCCCACGTGGCGGGATAATCACGGGGGCGAACTCGGGGTGTGATCCATCTCCCAACGGAAACACCAAACTAGTAGACAGAGTAACCATAATAACATCTCCAAACACCAATCCCAAACTCCATCAACACCATCATCAATCACATATAGAGAATCATATAATATCATAACATCAATTAGGAATACAAACACTGAGTAGGAAAACCCTACCTTACTCACAAATCCGTGTAAAAGCAAGCAAGCAATTAAGAATCGTTCCTCTATGAAGTCCCCATCCTCATGTGATAGTCACATGATATAATCCATCACCCACTCCATTCCACATCCATCTCCGTTTCACATATTCTCAACTTGCAACACATTAACAACAACAAATACACATTCCCATGGTGACCAAGTAAGAGCTATAGGGGCAAGAGTGTGATCTCGGGACGTCTCCCGAATCTTTGCGGTAATTCCCTACGACTCCTACATGGGTTCATTTTATTAGACACTCCTAATTCATTGGGTTATTTGGTTTTAGGTTCCAAAATTGATCGTTCTGATAACACTTTGTAACACCCCATACACAAAGGTGCCTTACAAGACCCCTTAGTACATGAGAGCGCTACCATCTCTGTGACAACCCTCGAGAATGCGGAAATATAAAACATACAAGCATGTGAATTATATAGCGGAAAATACGGTATTTTAAAAACCTTTATACAAACTAAATAAAAATACCACAAGAGACGTAGTCTCTCAAAGTGTTAACAAAAGACAAAGTCTTTAGCAACTAGCTAAACAACGTCTAGAGGTGTTTCATCCAGGGACAACGCCCGCTAGCTCACACCCGAACCCAAAATACCACAAGCAAAAAGCCATCCATGCAAGCAACCTGTTCATTCATGAAAAACATGAACGCCACAATCACTGGGGAGTAACTCCGGGTTCTCCCAGCCATATCACATTAACCGTACATAGAAAGAAATACAAAAGTAAAATCATGAATATATAGATATACATGTGAGGTACGATAAGATAGATAGACAATCCAATATATAATGATAAGAGCATAAGAGTTACAAGTCCGAAACCATCATGTTATACAAAGACTCGGGGAAGACACTCTTAGGCAACCGAATACGCTCACTAGGGCTTACATCTCACCGTTAGCGGTATAAGTTTGATAAGATTGAGACTCGACAAACAAACAATGCCAAGTCATGGTATGACCATGAATAATCAATCGTGTAATCACCCATCTACACATAACAATACAATGACGACAACTCTCACGGTAAATGAAACGCACTAGCATCGTGTACATGGCAAGTATGATAAAAAGGCGTTCACGGATGACATTTCCCTCAACCCATATACGATGACATTTCGTATAGGTAGACTAATTTCCTCCTGGTAGGACGACGATAATAATACGGTCCTAGTCTAAACATGGCCAGACTCTCGGAATAAATCATGTTCCGATTCGACACGCGATGACGTTTCGCATCCAAGACTCGGTCAATCATTGACGCCGAGTACCCCAAATTCGGTAGAACAATTCACGAAAGAGGCGGAAACGAGCACAAGCCTCATAACAAGCGGTACGCTACATGCAAATAACACCACCTCGCAAGTACACAACATTTGACGGCCGGGTCGATCAACGCATAGCGTTCAACTCCCAACAACGTCGTCGTATGCCCACTAACACATGCATTTAAGCAGTAGGATACCTCTGCGTTCCGACATTCCAGCCTTACGAACGGGAAGGTAGCCAAGGGAATGAGAGTACAAAGCACAAGACAAAATAGTGCTCAAACCGTATCATTTGTAGAAACCGACTCAAAGTGGGACATACCAAAAACCGTCACAAAACATGAGAATAGGGTATCATATAAGTTTAAATATGATAAAAATGAGTCAATACATGATACATAAGCATTAGAACAAGTTTATGACGCATCATGAATACAAACAGAGATCACCTCTCAAAACACGTGTTTGGAAACCAACGAAAACCAAGGGTCCATTCAACTGTCATAACTAAAGTTCTAGACATGTAAATACAGAAATTTCAAGTCGAGGTGATAGCTTATCCTCTTACGGTTCCAACGAATGGTCACAAGCCCAAAACAAGCAAGTAACGAAGGAGATATGATCATTCTACCAGAAAGGGTCAGTGTAGTGAAACTGCACAAGTCACGACCGTGACTTGTATTTCACGACCGTGAGATGTATTACCAATTCACCCGTGAGCCTTCAACATATATTCAAACATTTTCAATTTTCATAATTCACTTCTAACAACTATCAACAATCAATAATCATCATCAAAAGTCATCAACTAACAACAATCATTATCAATAATACAATTCCTAAGCTTTCTAATCATATTCTAAATACAATTTCTAACATGGAAAACACATTAAAACACGTAAATGATATCGAGTAACCCTTCACCGTTACCTTTTCGCGTCTTTAATCGATTACTAAGCCTTCCTAGTAGTCTCCACCTACAATTAGGTAATAAAAGATGAATATATTTCACCTTGAGAAAGACGGATAATTTAAAAAGCGAGAAAGACGGTAATTTTATTACCAATACGAACTTACGCGAATTTGAGCGGAAAACGAATGAGGTACGATGATTATAAGAATGGATCAAAGAGGGAGGCAAGGGTTTTGATTTCTTAGAGAAGAAGTAAAGTTGAAATGTGTTGGAATGAAAATAGGTTAAGTGTAGTGTGATATTTATAAGGAAAAAGTCAACAAAAGTCTAACTCGCCTTAAAACGGGATTCTTATGGAATCTCGCGGAAATTCCAAATACGAACTCGGAAATTCTAAATTCGACTCGGAACATAAAATTCTAAATTAAAACTTAAATTTGCTGAAAGCTATCCGTAAAATATTTTCACCAGAAAAATAGGGTACATTTCCGGGTGTTACAATCTCGGTTGCCCGGGGTAGTACATATCAATTCAAGCGATAATGGAAACAATATATATTTAATTAATGTTTAAATATCAAATACATGTTCCCAATGGATCACAACAGTTTTATAAAACAGTAAATCGGTCAGTATTTGAATATATCAACCAACGTACAAGATAAGCACAAGGGAAAAAGAAACCGGAGGGCCACCGAAGCGGACGTCTTAGTAGATTCAGGTTACCATCCTTGCTCTACAAAAACCACCAATTGACCCTGGACTACAGCCACATGCGTCGAAAGACCCCTGTCACCGCAGCGAGAGAACTCTGAACATTAGTGTGCACATCCCCCACTTGGGGGGATAACCACGAGGGCGAACTTGGGGTGTGATCCGTCTCCCAACGGAATCACCAAACTAGTAACCATAGTAACATCTCCAAATGCCAAACATAAATTCCATCAACACCATCATCAATCACATATATAGAATCATATAATCTCATAACATCAGTTAGCAATACAAACATTGAGCAGGGAAGCCCTACCTTACTGAAAAATCTGTATATAAGCAAGCAAGCAAATCAGAATCGTTCCTCTATGAAGTCCCCTCCTAAATATTCAATATTCATACAATCAATAACAATCTTATTCCCTTTTTGCCCAATTCAATTAGGGTTACAATTACAACAAAACGAATCACAAACAAGAATACTTACCAAACTAATCTACCAAGATAGAGAAAGAATTGATCTGGCACGCGATGATCAAAGATGTTCTTGAGGAATTAGAGAGAGTTTAAGAGAACATGGTTTGTAATTATGAAAGCGTAAACTGAACTATGAAAACTAATTCCTCTTATTAACCCTTAATCAACCGTCCGACTAAATCCATAAATCCGTCGTACTCGGTCGAGTACAACTTACTTGTCGAGTGCAGATCTCACTCGACCGAGTATGCAAGAGCAGAATACTGTTCCAACCATCAGAAAATTCCACTCGGTCGCGTAGCTTCTACTCGGCCGAGTGCATAACCCAATCCGTCGAGTAAGCCCTACTCGGTCAAGTCCCCAATACATAGAAATACGGAGTATTACATTAACCCCTATCTCTTGATATCAACACACTTCAAGTTAAATAATAATTCTTCTCAAAAAGAAGAAACTCACGTCCTCTATAGGGGTTAGGATCCCCAACCATATGGGAATGCGTGATATTGCAAATGCTGATTAAATAAACAAAGAAAAGCTAGGTTGCTACCACCCTGATCGGGTCCCCTAACACTGATAGAAGTTGCCTAAGTCTACGCGTGTCGACGCGTCGTCGGTCCCCCCCTACTCGTATTTATTCCTCGTTATTTAATCCTCTTAATCGAGGTACGTCGGATGATTGATTTATATTCAGAGGTTTTCTAGTTGTGTGATAATCTCATAACATTCCTAGAACTAATTACAACACACAAAATCCTTTTAGATTTAAATTCAATTGGTTATCAATAATTTGTTCTATGAATTAAAGCTTTATTAAGGTTATTTTGGATTTTTCTTCTTTATCATTTCAGCATTCATTTGTCCTTAATGGCGGTTATTTGTTATTAGCCTAGCTAAGGGTTATCATCTTTGATTAGGTACCCAATAAGCCTATCAATGTCAGGACTTATGCTCATGTCCATGAAAAGCTTCCAACCAACTTTACCCTAACTGACATCCCTAAGTTTAAAGGCACAGAAGACCTAATCCTACACATTAGATCTTACAAAGAGTATCTCGCTCTAAAAGGGGTACATGCTGAAGTGTTCTCATATGTGTTCGCTCAATTTATGAGCGAACACCCATGTGCTTGGTACTACAAGCTCGATCACACGAAGACATTGTTATTGCCTTATGCACTGCGTACTCAGATAATACCGATAAGGACCCTCAAAGTGATGGTCAAGAAATTCAGAGACCAACTTATTGAATTCTTCACTAGATGGCGCACACAAAGTGTAAAGTTGGCTGGAAAAACTGAAGAAATGACGATGGTAGAATAATTTGTCAACAATTTACGATCTGGATATCCCGATGTTCTATAATGTTAATGTTTTCGCTTCTTCAAGGATCTGGTCAAGATAGAGACCATAATCTAAGATGAATTGACGTGCACTGAAGCTAAAAAAACAAAGGGCTATCTAGGTTCTTCTTCCAAATTAAAGGCACGTGATGCTGCCAACCAGATTAAAGGGGACAATCTCTTAGATGAATTTGTTCAGAAAGTGCAAAGAGTTGAACGCCCTCCTAGGTCGTTCACTGACTTAGGTTGCTCTCATTCATTCTTATGCCCTCATGAAAATAATGGATCAAGGGAAACTACAACCCATTGGTCCAAATCTCAAACCTCCGTATGAAAACAAGCCCAAGTGGTTTAAGTTAGATGCTTACAATGTCTTTCAACGCGGCAAGGTTCACGACAAAAATGCTTCAGGTTGAAGCATGGAATACAAAACACGATTAAACATGGAGGACTCTGTTTGCCCGCGATCAAGCCAAAAAACATCAATAATAATTTTGGTGATCATGCCAACAGGGTTTTAATTGATGACCCTATGGACTATTCACATCGTATTCTCCCATGTTGTCTAAATAGAGTGTTTATCGGAAGTATATATATTTGTTTATTTCTTACACCACATGCCAATCCCGTGGAATGAGATTCAAATTGGGAGTTTCCCTATTAATTTTACTCCATTTTTTCTAAGGGCCTCCAATAAAAATAACGACATATCAGACAACGATATATGTACACCTGCCTAAGAGTGCGACCACCTAACACACCAATAAGGAAATCCTAAAATTAAATAGTGTTGCCCTCGAATCTAACGATTAAGTGGTTGAGGGTATTTGAGGATTAAACACTAATGTGGAGGATGAGGAGATGAATGAAATGGATGTGGGTACCTGATGGGGACAACCTCCTAGAGACTGACCATTTAGCGGAGATCGAACCGGATAGTGAGGTACATGACCTTAAACCCTAGACTTATCTTATTCTTGGGCATCTTTTAGTAGAGATTCATGAGCCTGTTTTGACTCCTTGCCATGAGAACATTGCTCAGCCCACTCGTGACACCTGGGGAGTGAGGGAGGAGAGGGCTGCACCACCTTTTATTCCTCAAGGTCATGCCCAGTATCCATATCCCTACCAGTACCTATCCTACCCGACTGTGCATGACTCGAGGATGGAGGTAGGTGAGTTGGCGAAGAGATTGTCTAATGCCCTAATGTTAAGGAATATCTAAGAGTTTGCACATATAAAAATGTGGGGATTCAGAGAGCTCACCCGACATGGTGGAGAGGAGTGGGATATGATAGCGGCGTGTTTGATTGATAAGATGTGGATATGGCATAAACCACCATTTCCCAAGACTATGGGTGCCTTGTAGGACCTTGGGCGCCAACTACGGTAGCAAACTAGACTCCGAGGAAAAATGGTTAGGTGGGGGATCTTATTCTAGGTGGGATGATGGCGAAGGGGCGTCAGGTGCAGATAATGACGAGGCCATGAATGAAGATGTTAAAGAGGAGCCGCGATGTATGCCTCAATAACCCATGGATACTGTGGTTGTTGTTAGAAGTATCTTACATTAGTTTTGTTGTGTGATTTTGAGACAATTATTTCCTTTGTTGTAATTGCCCATAAGGCCAATGAGATTTTTTTTATTTTGGTGGTACTTAGCCTGATTTGTTCTTGATTTGGTAATCTTTAGATTCAAGTTGTTTTGAATTTTACATGTTTATACGTTGTCGAGTGGTAGTGGTTAACGATGAAGAGGTAATCTTGCATTGAAATCTCGTTATGTTTACGGTAGGATGCTCATGTGGCACTCAACTGAGTGTCGTCAATCACTCAGTCGACAACCATCAACTCGGCTGTGTACTATATGAACTCGACCGAGTGTAGGGGGATCAGAGACATATCAGACTTTGAGAGATTTTGGCATTCGACCGAGTGCACTGATTGTTGATATGTTGTGATTATTTACCCAAGCTTATGACGTATAATGAGATTATGGTATTGCGTATCATAAAAATGAGTAAGAAATGTGAGGTATCTGGTTGATGACAAACGATTACATGTGTGTATATACTTTGGTTAGTAATTATTGCTCGTACTTCATCTTTGTAAGCAATGTGCAATATATTAGGATCTCTCTATTACCGAGCGAATATGATCTCTCTAAGAAATGTTCAATAGAATACTCCTGATCCATTAGACCAAAAGTGTGTAGGAAGTTGATGTGAGCAATCTGCAACACACATTGACAAAGAGTGACGTTACCCCTTGCCCATGACAAAGATGGGAGGGCAGCCCAAGAAAATATAACGGGTTTATGCATGCCTCGTTGTACTACGAGTATCCTTTTACTTACCATTACTTTCTATTCAAGTCTCATCTTCTGGGAAAAGTGGTAAGAACAATTTTGTATTATCTTATTCCATGCGTGTATCATTTGTTAGTCTTTGATCAAAGGCCACGATTCGTAGACTATACTTGTTAAATTATTTTTCTTAGAACGAAAGGCGGGAAGGTAATTAGACAAAGCATGAATAGTAGGATGACCTAGTAAAATTAGAAAGGCCGCTAGGACTCGTTCTATGCTAGATATCATACTCGAATCGAAAGGTAAGAACTAACAGGCCTAGAAAATTATCGATTTCACTACCCTTAGTTTGATGATGCACTATTTTTAATTTACATGTATGAACCTATCCCCTAGATGTTCTCTTATTATTGTTATTTATCTCTTCTTATTATTTCTCTTTATTTATCGTTTACTTCTAAACCAATCTCTAATAATCAAACCAACCTTGATACAATTCACCCCATGACAACATATTTAGTAACTACCGTCACCCTGTAATCGACTTGTACTTCCTTAACTGCATTAATCTGTTGTTTTCCGTGCCTAGGGTTATTATCTTTGACTAGGTACGCGATAATCCCGTCAAAATTTTGCGCCATTGCCGAGGCGAACAGTTTTGTTTGATTTATTAGTTGTTGAGTTCTATCTTGTTTTTTCTTTCGTCTTGAGGAAACATTGTTCCTCGAGACCATTCTCACGTTTTTTTTTGTAGTTGTTGTGTCCCCCTTTTCAGGTAATAGGAATATCTTAAGGGGATTGCTTTATTTTTTCAGAATATCCACCAAATTCTGATCCCCATAATGTGAGAATGATTCTTTCCATGAATACCTCGACCAATTCTATAGCAACCATCTTATATACCTCGGTTATACCCTTAATGAGACCTATATAGGACACGTCCTACTTCATGGTCTGCTCATTGAGTGTCGTAGCTTCGCTATGCAATTGAGTGGTGGAAGTATCTATCAAAATCGTGGGGAGATGCTCTAAATTATCTTGAATTTTATTGCTTCCAAATCTCGGGAAGAAGCTCACCAACAGTTACTTTCATGAATCCGAGAGGAACTCGATAGAATCATGGCTGAAATTCTACTAGTCAAAGGGCAAAAGGAAAAAAATGCGATTAAAAGAAGTAAGCCAATCACTTTTCCTTCTGATTTCTCATGCCCCCCATGTGAGTCTCTTTTCCCTAATCCATATGAATTAATGAATGACGATGATGATAGTCATACTTTCTCTTTTGAAATTTCCCTTAATGTCGTTGTAATTGACCATTTTGAGACCCAACTTGATGACATCGACCCTGTATTAGATGAGACACCTTTCATGGATATGTATGAGCCTTATTGCGAAACTAATGAGGTTTTGGGTCGGTCATTAAAAACCTTTGAAAATCCTTTCGCGAAGGATAATGTTGATCTATTTGAGGTTGATGTGGGAGTTAATGATTCAAACATAGAGGTTAAATGGGATAACCCCCTATTTTTGATGAGTCCTACCTCTTTGATTCCCCTTGCCCCCGAATTAAAACCATTGTTAAATATATATTTGTCGCTAATTGTTTGTTTCATGGTCGTAAGTTTGTTGCTCCATCTCATCCTGACAAGTGGAGTGATTCAACGGTACCCTTTGAAGTTTCGGATGCGCATTATGATAAGACATACCATTCTTTGCCCTTGATCTTTCCTGCCTTTATCTTGTCAATTGCTTCCATATGACTTTGCATTGCTCATGCGCAGGTGTATATAGACTTCTAAGAGCTTTAAATTGCTTTTATAGAAAACAAAGGAGAAAGTGAGCTACAGAGATACAATAGTCTAGCAAGACTTTAAAATTGCGCTTCTCAGGAAGCAACCCGTGTGTATTTATGTTTTTAAGAAAATTTACTTGTGTTGGTTTTGGACAATTTGGATTTAGGTTGTAATAGTTTAAAGAATTAGTATTTTAGAATTGTAGTTGTTTATCCTTTGCAGGTACCCATGGTGTTTGGATTGCACTAGCCCATTCTCAAGCCCGCTTGGGGGAGTTTCTACATGATTGTATATCTTATTTCATTTCTTTAATTCTGTTATGTCATCACATTTCCTTTTAGTGGTAATGTTTGTCCTTCTTTGTGTTTTTTGCGCTTAAACCCGTTTTACATATTGAGGACAATGTGTTGTTCTAGCTTGGGGAAGGTATTTAGTTGGTTTAGTTGTTTAATGTTTTTGAAACATATTGAAAATTTTCATAAATACTTTTTTGTTTTTGTCCACCCATTTGTGTTGTGCATAATGTCTTTCCTTTTTGCATTTCCCATATTATAGATTTGATACTAATGATTCACACTTTTGACGGGTTTTGCATGCTGGGGGATGTCTTGACATAGAAGGTGATGGATGAAATATAGAAAAACTAGACTTAATCTTCGCATTGGCAAACTACATAAGTAGTGAGGTAGAGCCTCTCGTGGCTAGTACATCTATACCCGGTGTGAAAACCCTCGCGATAGCGGCAATAAAACATAACAAACATGCGATTTATATAGCGGAAAATACTTTATTTTTGAAACTTTTTAGATGCCAAAATAAAATTACGAGGAATGTCAAATAAATACAAACTAACGTACAATATACTACAAAGAGACGTAGTCTCTCAAAACGTTATCAAATATCAAAACTGTTAGCAAACTAGCTGAGAAACGTCTAGGGTGAATCGTCGAGGCCAACGCCCGCTAGCTCACACCCGAACCCAAAACCAACAAGCAAAATCTATCCAAGCAACCTGTTCATCCATAAAAACATGAACGCCACAGTCAGTGGGGAGTAACTCCGGGTTCTCCCATCCATATCACAAATAACAAACTTAAACGGTAATACACAAGTAGAACCATGCATATATATATATATATATATATATATATATATATATACATGTGAATTACGAGAAGGATAAATAGGCATTTCAATATATAAAGATATGAGCGCATGAGGTACAAAACTATAAGCATCCGATTATAGACAAACTCGGGGAAGACACCCTTAGGCAACTATATACTCACTAGGGCTTGCATCTAACCCTTAGCGGCATATACTTGATAAGATAGAGACTCGACATATAAACCACGCCAAGTCATCCAACGGTTACAAATAAACAACATATAAACATCCATCCAAACGTACGAATACGGTGATAACATCTCTCACGGTTAATGACACGCACTAGCACCATGTACATAGCAAGTATGATCAATCGCATCCACGGGATAAACATTTCCCTAAACGCATACACGATTAACATTTCGTATATGTAGACTCATTTCCTCCCGGTAGGACAACGATAATAATACGGTCCTAGTCTAAACCTGGCCAGACTCTCAGAATTAACATGTTCCGATTCGACATGCGATTAATATATTTCGCATCCAAGACT
Source organism: Heliosperma pusillum (assembly GCA_022085475.1). Classification (NCBI taxonomy): domain Eukaryota; kingdom Viridiplantae; phylum Streptophyta; class Magnoliopsida; order Caryophyllales; family Caryophyllaceae; genus Heliosperma; species Heliosperma pusillum. Next base: position 42,970 of record JAIUZE010070375.1, read on the forward strand.
CGGTCAAACACGGAAGACGAGTACCCTAAATTCGGTCAACCTTCATGAAAGAGGCGGAAAGAGCACAATCATCATAAACAAGCGGTACGCTACATGGAATAACACCACCTCTCAAGGATACGACGTTCGCCTCCCAACAACGTCGTCATATCCCCACTAAAATATGCTTCAAGCATTAAGGCTACATCACCTCGTTCCGACATTCCAGTCTAACGAGCGAGGAGGTATAGCCAGGGAATAAGAGTTCATAGCATTTAACAATTAGTGCTCAAATCATAACATATGTAAAACCGACTCAAAGGGGGATATATGAAAAACCGTCACAAACCATGCGATACAAGCGAATGAGATATCATATATTCTAAAAATGAATATTTAAAGCTATTATGTAAATTTATACGACAATTGAACCTTTCAAACTATTATAAATGAAATTATAAGAAAAGAATTAGAGGAAGAAAATAAAGCTCGTACCAGCCGGTCAAGGTGACTGGCCGCCGGCTACCCGGCTGGCACTTCAGTAACTTTTGGAAACCATCAAAAATACAGCGTGATCCAGCCGGTCAAGTAGGCCGGCTGCCGGCTACCCGGCTGGACCATATGTCATATAAGAAAAAGAGGAAGGACAAGGGGGTGTGTCTCAGGCGGTCGGCTGACCGGCTGCCAGTCGGCCGGCTGAGACATACATAATACCAATTTACTTCGAAAATGCCAATTTCAAGTCAGTTAACTCCCAGCCGGTAGGCCGGCTTGGACAACATATGCATGAAAATCATCACTCAACACCAATGAACATCAACAAACATCAACTATCATCTTCAATCATCAATACTCATTAACAATTATCAACAAACCACAACCATCATCAACAACACAAATTTTATGAATAATCATCCTATTCTAAATAAGTTTACTAACATCAAAAACACATTAAATCACGTATTGATATCGAGTAACCCTTCACCGTTACCTTTTCGCGTGTTCAATCTTCGTCTAGGTCCTCCTCCACTAGGTAGTAATATTTGTCGAGGTCTTGAAGATCTCCACCTACAAAAAGACAATAAAAGATGAACATAATTCACCTTTGAGAAAGACGGATAAATTGAAAGATGAGAAAGACGGTAATTGCATTACCAATTAAGATAGAGGACGATAAGAGGGGAAGATTATGACGAAAATTAGCGGATTTGAGTAAGTAATGAAGGAGTAGTGACGATCTTGAGCTTGATCAAAAATGGGGTTTAGCGTTTTGGTTACTTGTTGAGGAAGAAGGAGTAAGTGGAAAAGTGAGTGAGGGAGTTAGGGTTATAAGGGGATATAAGGTGAGTGGAAAATATGGGAAAAAGCCCAAAAGCGCCTCAAGGCGTAGCTCACTCGGAATTTTGAGTAATGTCCGAATACGAACTCGGATTTGCTAAATTAGACACGGGAAATTAAATTCTAAACTAAATCTAAAATTTCGCTGAAAAGTATGTGTATAATATTTTTAATATAAAAATAGGGTACATTTGCGGGTGTTACAATCACCCTACCTTTTAAAAAGTTTCGCCCTCGAAACTTGAGCGAAAGAAAGATACCTTAATCGAATAGGCTTGGATATTTAATACGCATAGTAGCTTCTGGTTCCCACGTCTCTTCTTCAACATTAGCACATCTCCACAAAATTTTCACTAAAGGCACCACTTTACTTCTCAACTCGGGTCACTAATATACTTCCTCAATTGAGAAACATGGTTGACATCATGAAATTTATTCAAATTCGGGGGCAAGTCCAACTTGTACGCTACGACACCAATTCTTTTCACAATGTCATAGGGTCCAATGTATTCGGGCTCAATTTACCCTTTACACCAAACCTTTTAACACCCTTCATCGGAAATACTTTCAAGAACACTTTATCTTCAACTTCAAATTCTAACGGTCTTCTTCGGACATCGGCATAAGATTTTTGTCGGTCTTGAGCAGCTTTCATTCTATCACGAATGACCTTCACATGATCAATAGTTTCAACAAGAACATCGGGACCTAAGTCACGAACATCACTCAAATCATTTCAACAAATAGGACTTCGACATTTCCTTCCATAGAGAGCTTCGTAAGGAGCCATCTTGATCGAGGCATGATTACTATTGTTGTAAGAAAACTCCACCAACGGTAGACTCTTTTCTCAACTAGATTGGAAGTCGAGTGCACAAGCCCTAAGTAAGTCTTCTAAAGTCTGGATAGTCGTCTCGGTTTGACCATCGGTAGCGGCATGGAATGCGGTACTTATCAACAACTTACTATCCATGGCTTCTTGTAAGGCGTTCCAAAATCTCGAACAGAACCTCGGATCTCGGTCGGATATGATCTCCTTGGGAACACCATGGTATCAAACGATCTCATCAACATAGGCTTTTGCTCGTTTATCAAACTCCAAGTCTCTTTGATCGGGATGAATCTGGCACTCTTGGTCAAACGATCAACAATAACCCAAACGGCATCTTTACTTCCAACGGTCCTTGGCAAAGCCATGACAAAATCCATAGAAATAGATTCCCACTTCCATAGTGGAATATCCAAAGGTTGTAGCAATCCACCGGGTCTCTTTTGTTCGATTTTCACTTGTTGGCAAGTAAGACATCTTCCAACATAGGACACAACATCGCCTTTCAAATTCGGCTACCAAAATTGTAGCTTCAAGTCTTTATACATTTTATCACCTCCGAGGTGGATATAATAAGGAGAAAGGTGAGCTTCATCAAGAATTCGCTTCCTTAAGTCAAGAGCATTAGGCACAAACAAACGGTCATGGAGTCGAAGGACACCTTTGTCATCAATCTTGAAATCTTTGGCTTTTCCTACTAGAAGCTTGGCCTGAATAGACTTGTAGGTTGGATCATCAATTTGGCTTTCGCGGTTCTCGCGGAGAAGAACGGGTTCGGCAACCATAGCACCAACATAATCAAATCCACGTTCCACGAATTCCAACTTCAACTGTCGAAACTCGGCACAAAGATCATCGGGTAATGCCCACATAGCATTCAAGGCATGAGAAGATTTCTTACTAAGAGCATCGGCAACAACATTTGCCTTCCCTTCATGGTATAGCAATTCAAAATCATAGTCATTCACCAATTCCAACCATCTTCTTTGTCTCATATTCAACTCCTTTAGAGTAAATATGTACTTAAAACTTTTGTCATCGGTGAATATGCGACAATGAACACCAATAAGATAGTGTCTCCACACTTTCAAGGCATGAACCACGACGGCTAATTCCAAATCATGAATAGGGTAGTTCACTTCATGAACTCTCAACTGTCTCGAGGCAAAAGCAACCACTTTTCTACTTTGCATAAGTACACAACCCAATCCCATCTTGGAAGCATCACAATAGAAATCAAAGACTACACCATCTTCAAGTAGAGTCAACACCGGGGTGGTAGTCAACCATTTTTTTAACTCTTGAAAAGCAGTTTCACAAGCTTCATTCCATACGAACTTGGTTTCTTTCTTCAACAATTGAGTCATCGGTCTAGCAAGCTTTGAGAAATCTTTGACAAAGCTACGGTAGTAACCAGCTAAACCAAGAAAACTTCGGACTTCTCTAACATCCGTTGGACTCTTTTAATCCACCACAACTTCAATCTTAGAAGGGTCTACCATCACACCTTCTTTAGAAACTACATGACCAAGAAAGAACACTTTAGGTAACCAAAATTCACACTTGGAGAATTTCGCAAACCACTTTTGACGACGAAGGACACCCAAAATAGTCCTAAGATGAATAGCATGCTCTTTTTCGGTCTTGGAGAAAATAAGGATGTTGTCGATGAAAACGACCACACACTTATCAAGATATATACTCACTAAAAGTACGGTTCATTTGATCCATGAAAATAGCAGGAGCATTAGTTAATCCAAATGGCATCACCTTGAACTCAAAGTGACCATATCTTGTACTAAAAGCGGTCTTCGGTATATCGGCATCACGAACGGGAATTTTGTGAAATCCGGATCTTAAATAAATCTTGGAAAACGTAGAAGCACCCTTTAGTTGATCGAACAAATCTTCAATTCTTGGCAAAGGATACCTATTCATGATTGTAATTCGGTTCAACTCACGGTAGTCAATACAAAGTCTCATTGAACCATCTTTCTTCTTCACAAAGAGAACATGAGCACCCCAAGGCGAGGCACTCGGGTCGAATGAAACCTTTTTCAGTCATATCATCAAGTTGCTTCCTTAACTCTTTCAACTCGGTTGGAGCCATACGGTATGGAGCTTTAGCTATGGGTCCGGATCCGGGCACAAGATCAATAGAAAACTCAACATCACGCTCGGGAGGGATTCCGGGCAAGTCTTCGGGGAATACATCAACAAAATCACGAACTATAGGTACATCTTCAATCTTTGGTAAGGAGGTAGTTGTAGAAGTCACAATACACAAGACTGCCTGGTGACCTTTGTTGGAGCAAGTGTCCTCCGCAATAGTGCATTTATATTATAAATCTCATTTTGGAATATTAGTGGGATGACTAGTATTTTGATACTCCACGTCAGTTGATTAACGTAAATCGATAACGGTCAGCTGACTAGAGTTAGACGTTATTGTCGTATGACGGCGGTAATCAACTGACCCCTTTCGGTCACACCTATAGGATGAGACCCAAACAGAAATCTAATTATTTGTATACGATACATATTAATTAGTACTTTATATATATATTTGATATATGTTTAGTTACGAGAGTTATTTATTGGAAATTGAGTTACGAACTCATTCCGGATAAGTTTATTAGTCAATTATACGATAATTGACTGAATAAATTTTACGTCTTATTTTAATACGATTAAATAAGATTTAATTTAATGATTAATAGTTAACTCATTAAATTAGTTGAGGTTATGCATATAATTTGAGGTAGAGGTGATTAGTTAATTATATTTACAAGGAGTTGTAAAATAAACTAACTAGGCATTGTGGGAACCCATTATATATTGATATAATGATAAAATATCACTTAAAAGTTAAGTGTATATTATTTATTGATTTGAGTCATATAATTGTTATATGATCAAATTAACTCTTAATTATACAAGATAATTAATCATATGATTATAAGTATTTGTGGGACAAATATCAAAAATCAAAATGGACCACATGACACTAGTGGGTGCCGAAAATTGGTAGTGTACAACATGATGATTGTTGTTTCTTGTATTACACTACATCTTGTTATCATGTCATGTTTATGACACATGATCATAACCTTACTCACATCTACACTCAACCAATTTGCATGGGATTATTTTAAGCAAAAATAAGAGGCCACATAGGCCATGATGGCCGGACCATAGTGTCCTTAAAAGGACAACTTTGTTGTTCATTTTGCTTGCTTGTTCATTCTTATTTTTGTGCTTATCTCACTAAAATCCTCATCTCTCTAAAAACCTCTCAAATACTAATATTTCCTATTACTAGAGTAGTAATAAAATCTAATATTAGTTCATCATATCACTTGTGTTTTCTAGTCAAAAAAACTAAGTGATTAGTTTGGGTTTTCTCTTGGGTGCTTCTTAAAGGAGGTCTTCTACTTTGAAGATTACAAGGAGGATCATCTATTTCTTTATAGCACAAGAACAACAAGAAAGGTGTTTCTTGTTGTGCCCATATAACCGAAATTTCCCAATGTAAGGAAATTTCTTCTTACTTTTTATTATGCATTTTAATTTGCATGCATGTTATATAGATCTTTATTAAACACTAAATTAACAAGTAATTTAGTAACTAATTAGAGGAGTCTAATTAGGGTCTATGAACTATCATGTGGTATCAGAGCAAGGTTGTAGCATGCATGTTTATTTTAAGCATTAAAATCGGGTTATACGATAAGTTGAGTAAAAATCGAAAATTTATGTTAAAAATGGTTTTCACGAAATTTTCTGATTTTCATGCATACCTACTGACCTCAAAATGTTTGTGGTCAAATTTGGTGAATTTACGAATTAATTTGCTATTTATTATGTTTTATGGCCTTAATAACCGAGTTAACATGCGGTTTTATGTTAAAAGTTAACTAAAAATAGTTGCATGTTGAATCTGGCCTCTAATTTTTAATATGTTCTCACATGCATGGTGTACATATTGTATGTAAATTTTCGTGACATTTAGTCATGTATTGCATGGTTATTGATTTTTATTGGATAAAAATCGATTTAAAGGAGTTATTTTGTTCTTAAAATTGAAACGAGACTTTCTGGAGTTAAAAATTTTTTGGACATTTTGAAATATTATTTATATAATTCTGGTATAATTTGAAATTTTTTTTCATCATTTTACTATTTTAGTTGGTTTTTATTTGATAAAAACCGATTATTATAAAGCTATTTGTTCATAAAATCATTTCAAATTTTTTTGGGGCAAATGTTTTTGTTCTTGTGGTTCCTGGAAGTGTTCCAGTATGTACAAATATTTTGTTTCAATTTCAATGATTTTTAATTTTATTTTGTGTTTAATTCATAAAAGTTATGAATAAACCTCTTTAATTAGCAAATGCGATCAATTCAAACTAATTAAATGCAAATGAAATTAGTGGGGACTAATTTTGAGTTCTAAATCACTTTAGATAATTATTTTGAGCTTAAATACGATTTAAGTGTTGATTATTGATTTTTAGTAGATAAAATCGATAAAATTCGTAAAAACCGAGCTAGAATGAACATGACAAGTGTTGAGGGTGATTTTGGCATGATTTTACAGCATTTTTATTTATGTTGTTGAATGAATGAATGTCATTTATTTATTTTATTGCAAGTTGTACCTAGTATGGCCTAGATTGTTTTAATCGGTATTACCCGTAATGTAAGGGAATACCGATTTGGTTGTAATATATTGCGATTTCGTATCGCCGTTTTGTAATAATTAATAATTTCATTTTTTTTTTTAGATCAAATGTATAATAGGGATTTGCTATGTATTCATTTGTATTTTTGTAATTATTTATTATGAAAACGGTGATTCCCAAAGTCGGTGTTCCTAAAGACGGTGCCATATTGGAAGGCGTTCCATGAAGAGGCAAGGGACCAAGGAGTTGGTTTCCGATTTGTAATCATCTAGTTAATTAGATTAGCTAGGTGGCCATACTAGGATTTTATTTGATTGCTTGCTTTATTTTTCCGCACATGCCAAAATCACCAACATGCGTTTTATTTATCGATTGTCAATTCAACGTTATTCAAAATTCACCGACTTAGTTCACTTATAGGGAATTAATAACTAAAATTGGCAAGACCTCTCACATAACTTAAAAAGGAATTGAGATTTAGCCTTACCAATTGAAGCACCTATGAACCCCGTGTTAATTAGAACAACCACAACGTGGACCTTTTTACCTCGGGTAAGTAGGGTGATACGATCACACGCCTAAATTGGGTTGGACTCAACAAGATAAGCGTTATCTTGGGACTAGGAGATGGTTTTAGTTGAAATCCGTCGACCGAGAGTTCTAGGAGTAGAATTAGTCAAAAGTTGACTTACCGTCTTTTACATAAAAGTTGCATAACATGTTCTTTTGTCTAAAATGCGGGTCTCGGAATCGCTTATATAATTTCGTGAGGGGTCATTATATGAGTGACTTGTTTAAATCGTTTATACAAGTAAAATTGATTAAAACAATGAATGTTAATATTTCCTAATTTTGTTGTAGTTATTCATAATTCGCAATGGCAAACAATAACAACACCGTTCAACTAGGAAAAGACTCATGGCTAAGGTCCGTTATGGACAAATGCATCTTAAAAGACGATGGAACTAATTTCGTCGAGTGGGAGCAAACGATCAAGAGCGCGGCGTTATCGGATAACGTTTTGCGCTACTTGACCGAGGCACCTCCCAATGAACCCGGCCCAAGAGCCACTAATGCGGCCAAAGCCGCCTATGAGGAATACCTTAAGGTAGCAAACGACGTCAAGATGGTCTTGATTTGGTCGATGTCCTCAACCTTAAGCAACAATACATCACCCTTGGAGCATATGAGATATTCTCTAGGGTGACGTTGGCTTTTTCTCAATCACCCGAGATTCGCCAATATAATGCTATGACTAGGCTTTTTGAAGCCAAGCTAGAGAAGGGCCAAAAGGTTGGCCCACATGTGCTTAAGATGGTGGAACATGTTGACACTCTAGATCGTCTAGGGGTCAAGATTCCTAAGAAGCTAGCGGTTGGCCGCATCCTTCACTCACTTCCTCCCAAGTTTGCCCAAGCTAGGGCAAACTATAACATGCATGGCATGGATAAGAGCTTTCACGAGCTCCATGCTCTCCTTACCCAAGTCGAAAGGGATATGGAAGCAAGTGGGAGTGAGCAAAAGGATGTTCTTACAATGAGATTGAAGAACTTAAAGCTAGGGGTTCAAAAGGGGAAGGGAAAAGCCAAGGCCCAATTTAAGAAGCAAGGAAAGGGAAAGGGCAAAGCTATTATGTATAGCAATGCCAAGGCTAAGGGTAAGAAGCACGCCGAAGCCGAATGCTTTTATTGTAAAGGCAAGGGACATTGGAAACGCAATTGTCCCAAGTATTTGAAGGATAAGAAGGACGGATGTGTGACACCGTCAGGTATAATCCTCTCTTCTCTCTATATGATAGATATTAACTATGCTTGCACTTCCACTTGGGTATTTGATACTGGATGTGGTTCTCACCTTTGTAATCACTTGCAGGGGCTGAAGGACGTGCGAGCACTAGCCAAGGGTGATGTGGACCTACGAATGGGGAATGGAGCAAGAGTTGCCGCCGTCTCTGTAGGAACTTATGTATTAACCTTAGCTAGTGGTCTTGAGTTGTATTTAAATAATTGTTATTTTGTACCCTCCTTGACTAAGAACATTATCTCCATTTCCGTACTTGATGCGGAGGGTTTTTCTTTTGTAATCAAGAACAATAGTTGTTCGTTTTCTTTTAATGATGTGTTTTATGGTAAAGCCATCTCTGTTGGAGGTATTTATGTTCTTGATAATGTTAATGAAATATATCATGTAGAAAGCAAGAAGCTCAAATTAGGTGAACCTAATCAATCATACCTTTGGCATTGTCGTTTAGGTCATATAAACGAACGACGCATAAAGAGACTTGTTTCAACGAAACTTCTCAAACCATTTGATTACGAATCTTATGGTGAATGCGAATCTTGTCTTTTGGGCAAGATGACTCGTGCTCCTTTTACGGGAAAAGGGACACGAGCAAGTGAAGTATTAGGCCTTGTACATACCGATGTATGTGGCCCAATGACTCTCCAAGCTAGAGGTGGTTACAAGTACTTCATTACTTTTACCGACGATTTAAGTAGATATGGATACGTCTACTTAATGAGGCATAAGAGTGAAGCTTTTGAAAAGTTCAAAGAGTTTCAACATGAAGTGGAAAACCAATTGAATAAGAAGATAAAAACCCTACGATCCGATCGTGGTGGTGAATATCTAAATTATGAATTTGATTCACACCTAAAAGATTGTGGTATAGTATCACAATGGACTCCTCCTGGAACACCTCAATTAAATGGTGTGTCTGAAATGAGAAACCGAACTTTATTAGATATGGTTCGGTCGATGATGAGCCTTACAGAGCTTCCTGACTCGTTTTCGGGATTTACCATCTTAACCGCAATATTTTCACTAAATCGTAGCCCGACTAAAGCGGCCAATAAGACTCCATATGAAATATGGAAAGGAAAGGTTCCTTATTTGTCGTTTATGAAAATTTGGGGTTGCGATGCGTTTGTTCATGAGAAGTCTAATGACAAGCTCGCACCCAGATCCGACAAATGTTATTTTGTAGGATATCCTAAGGAGACTCGTGGATATTACTTCTACAACCGTCATGAGGACAAAGTGTTTGTGTCTCGTGATGCTGTCTTTCTAGAAAGCGATTTCGTTTCTAAAAGGCAGAGTGGGAGAAAATTCGAACTTGACGAAGTTCGAGAGCCACAAACCGAAAATGAAGTGGAGGAAAACGTTCCCTCCTCGTCTGAAACGGTTATTGTCCCTAGAAGGTCAGGTAGAATTAGTTTTCAACCTGATCGTTACCTTGGATGTATCGAGGGAGATGGTGATTTATTACTTTTTGAAAGTGATGAACCCACAACCTACAAGTCGGCCGTTTCTCGTCCCAACTCCACGCATTGGCTTGAGGCCATGCAATGCAAAATGGATTCTATGTACGAAAATCAAGTATGGGACTTGGTAGACTTACCTGAGAAGGTACGACCTCTTCAGTGCAAGTGGATCTACAAGATCAAGAATGGCATAGATGGACATATTGATGTCTACAAAGCTAGATTGGTGGGAAAAGGCTTCACTCAAGTTCATGGTTTTCACTCAAGTTCATGGTTTACACTCCGAGAGCTCGGCAGGGTCCCGTTTTCCACCATGCGGTGTGATCTTGCTCCTAGCAATTTGGCTAGCCACCCAAGCATAGCCTCCTTGGTGATTGTCTTCTCTACGAGGAGGGACTTGGTCGGCCTGAGAATTTGCCGCATCTTGTTGATTCTGTAGAACTTGAGTAAGAGCTTCTAGCATGAAATTCTCTACTAGTCGAGGTCTAACCATCTTCATAAGAGACAGAAACAAATCAAGTTAATCCTAACACTTAGCATAAACAAAGAGGCTACCAAGTAAAGTCCTTAATTTCTACCCATCTCTCATTTATTATTTCAAGGTCAAGTAATTTAAGTTTAGGGTTCACGTGTGTGCCTCGGGAGCGACATAGGCTCTGATACCAACTGTTACAACCCTAGCGATAGCGGAAATAAAACATAACAAGCATGCGATTTATATAGCGGAAAATACTTTATTTTTGAAAATTTTTACATGCCAAAATAAAAGTACGAGGAATGTCAAATAAATACAAACTAAAGTAGAATATACTACAAAGAGACGTAGTCTCTCAAAAGGTTATCAAATATCTAAGTTGTTAGCAAACTAGCTAAGAAACGTCTAGGGGTGAATCGTCGAGGCCAACGCCCGATAGATCACACCCGAACCCAAAAACAACAAGCAAAATCCATCCAAGCAACCTGTTCATCCATGAAAACATGAACGCCACAGTCAGTGGAGAGTAACTCCGGGTACTCTTAGCCATATCACAAATAACATACTTAAACGGTAATACACGAGTAGAAGCATGCATATATATATATATATATATATATATATATATACATGTGAATTACGAGAAGGATAAATAGGCAATTCAATATATAAAGATATAGGTGCATGAAGTAGAAAAGGGTAAGCATCATATTATAGATACACTCGGGAAAATGACGAGGCTAATCCGCTTGTCGTTAAATCCGCTAATTAGCTACGATCAAATAACAATTTATAACTCCTAAACAAACACAAACTATCTTAAATAAAGGTCGTAAAATGGTAAGAATAGGGCCGAACCCAAGAGAAGGCGGTATTAACTAAATGAACTAATCTAGACTCTTGCTAAAAACCAATTAACAAACTAATTACTCTAATCACAAGTTAAGACACTAATTAAGACAAAAGCTTAAATTAATGACAATCTATCATATTCACAATGAGAAAACATGTACGATAACATGTAAGGAGAAAGTCTGATTGGAGAAATTCATTAACAAGTCAAAAATAACCAACTAAAGCTAAAGATTCAAATATTCAAATATGGAGAAACAACTTAGTGTAATTTTCCCAAGTTCCCAACAATTAACAAAGTAAAGACTCTTCATTTCCTCTCTTCTCTAATTATCTAATAAAAGTTTCTAAGAAATTAGTCAACATGGATTAAACCAACCATGGATGACCCTTTACAAGCCAATTTACACCCATTAAACCATGAGCCCAAATCAAAGATGCAAGCTTTAAGCACAAAACCAAAGAAACAAGCTAGAATCATGTAATAAAATATTAAACCATGTTCTAATCACACAATAAACCAAATTCCACTCAAAAGATTCAAACTTTTAAACCAAAGTTACAATCTTTAAAGGTTGCTTCAACAATATCAAGACAAATCAACCAAATTTATCTAGACAAAGAACTAATTAAACAAACACTTGCTAAGATGGTTAGTCTAAACAATAATTCATTCAACAATGGAATTTAAACATGAGAAAATGGTATTAAATAGAGAGGAAGAGGTTCAAGAGTCTTACAATGTTAAAAGATGAGAACTTGTTCCAATTACACTAAGAAATGGAAGATTAGCTACCCATAATTCAAAGATTACAACCCAAAATAATGAAGTTCAACCAAATTCCAAACCAAAATGAAAGCCAAAATGAGAAAGTTCTAATGTGGAATGTGAAAATGAATGTTGTGTGCTTCTCTCTCTAAAATTTGGCTCTTTTATACCCTTGGCTCCGGAAAACTAGGGCCTTGAGAAATGGGCCTCAAAATGACAAGACGGAGAATAAAGGAACACCTGTCTAAGACCAGGACGCTGGCAGCGCCCACAGACGATGGCAGCGTCGTGGTGTGCTGGCAGCGTCCTGGCGCGCTGGCAGCGTCCTGGCGCGCTGGCAGCGTTTCATGCTGCCAGTTTTTACTCTTCTACGCTCGCCTTCACTTTCGTTGACCCCTTTGAATGCTATTCTCGCCTTGACTTCCCTTGACCCTTTGGACTTGCTCTTCTTGCATTGATGATTTGCTTGTAGCCCACTCCAACTGTCGGGTTTGGGTCTCGGGTCTCGGGTTTGACTTTGACTTTTGTTGACTTCCGGGTTTGACTCTAAAAGTTGACTAAAAAATACTAAATAACAACATAATTACAAGGACTAAGGTTAGCATAAAACGATGCTAATGACCCGTAAAAAGTATACTAAACAGACCTAATAAATTCTACTAAACACGACACAATTTGGTGTTCTCAAATACCCCCACACTTGGACTTTTACTCGTCCCGAGTAAAACTCGAGATTAGCAAGACAAAAACGAGTCCAAACATAGCATGTGAAGGTAATGACCTCTCTTCCCTCACCACTACCTTCTTATATCTTCCTCAAAACACAACCACCTATTAAAAGAAAATGACTCAAAGTTGTTGTGACACTCTCTTCCCTTACCACTTCCTACTTATAACTCCCTTAATACAAGACTCGACACACCACCAACTCCGACTCATCTCACCTCAACTCCTCCCTTCTTATAGCTCCCAAGATTGTAGTATGACCATCTTTGCCTTATCCCAAGGCATAGCGAGATGATCCTCATCACCACACTCCATGCAACTCCATTTCTTATATCACCCCCTTATTACTCCACTAGTGTATAGCATGGTTACTTGGTTGGCCCCAAACTACATAATTCGCACAACCAAGCAACCCACAAGAGAAATCCACCGATTTGGAACCAAATTTGTGACTCAAAGAAGAATAAAAAGAAATCCTAAGCTAGCCTTCTTTCAAATTCCTCCTTATTTCTCCCTTCTTTTCCCTCCAAAAATCCTCTTCATCGGAAGTATTTTGCTTAAATTTTTTTCGTTTTATTTTTCAATTTTTTTCTTGAAAATCCCTCATTTTGCCTAAGGTGCCCTTTCGGGTTTTCACCTTAGCTTTTCCTTTCCTCTCATTGGTGGCTCGCAACTCGATTTTTCATTTTGCCCAGAATGCCCTTTCGCGTTTTCATTCCGTCCTCGGCCACCTTCCCAATTTTTGCCTAGGTGCCCACCCTTGTGGGTTTTCACCTAGCCAGGATTTTCAATATTTTTTTTTTTTTTATTATTAATTTTTTTTTTCTCTTTTTTTTTCTTTCTTTTTCCTCAAAACAAAATAAAATGCATAAAAATAAATAAATATATACAATCCTCTCCCTCACACTTAGATTATACAATGTCCTCATTGTAGGGGAAAGGGTGGGATGCTTCATCAATTGTTGAAATGAGAAGAACCCGAGGCACCTCCTCGGTTTCTCCTCCTCTCTCTTTCTTCTCTAACTCTTCTTCTTCTTTGTAGGCCTTCATCAAGGGCCTCTTGTGTGTAAGGAGTGGGGTAGCCAAGGTTTTCTTGGATAGACATGCCGAAAAGTGAGCTAGCCAAACCATAAACATCATCTTGTGCCACCGCATCTTCATATGAATCTTGAAGGTTAGTGTGGTGGCGCTCATTTTGAGCTTGGAAATGGTTTGTGGCTTGCTCCCTCCAAGCATTTTGTGCCACCCATATGTCATTTTGCTCTTTCCACCTTTGGTTTTGTTGCTCCCTCCAAAGGCGGTCTTCCTCTTACTGCGTCACCATCCTCCTCCACTCTTCTTGTTGGGCCCTCTCGGCCTCCTCTCTCAACCTCTCCCTTGCCTCCACTACATTATGCCAATCATCTAAGGACTCTAGCCTACCTCCTTGGGTTTGTAGCCAATTGTAAGAGTCATCCACCCGTCCAATTATGTGCTTGCGGACATTGTTGGTTCTATAGCAAAGTATGATGCCAATTGTTGTTGCCATGGCTCCATTGGGGTGCTAGCACGAGTCTCCGCGTCATACATTGGGGTGTCGGTGTCTTGGTGGCTTTGGTAAGATGATTTGGAATGGTATGGTGGTGGTGGTTGTTGTTGTTGTTGTTGTTGTTGTTCGAAAGGTGGGTTTTGGAAAAGTCCTTGCTTAATTGCGAGGATCTCCCTCTCCTCGTTAACTTGCTCACTTCCCTCACCTTGCTCTCTCCGTAGCCTCCTTCTTTGCCGCAAGGGCACTTCCTCTACCTCCGCCTCACTACTAATCTTCCCCAAACTCTCTTCCCTAGGGCAAAAGAAATCCTCCGGTTTTGGCCTCCTAGGTAAAGGGTTGTTTGAAGGTCGAGGCATTTTCATATAGCTAAGGCCAACACTCCCCAACCAAAATCCTCTCAAAGGTTCCACTTTGCTAATTTTGAACATGTGTACCTCCTCTAGCGCAAAGTGGTTGTACCTTGTCAAACCATTGCAAGAGTTGACCTCTTGTTCCTCATCAATCCCCCCTTCATAATGTTGCACCAAAAAGGTACTCACCCTCCCAAGGTGGATACTTGCTTAAGTAGATTTTTGGTGGTGCTTAATGCAAGCTCTCATGAACAAGTCCGCCCAATCCAGTACCCCCACCCCTCCTAGGAGCATGGTCCACAAACACAACCGGATTTTCTGCGGTACCTTAGCGGGCTCTCCCGCGGAGTTAAAAATGGTGGTAAGGAACCGGGTGATGAGTCGAAGCACGGGGTGGGTGATTGTGGAGAGTTTGGCAGCCTTAGATGCAGTGTTACAACCCGTAATATTGCTCCACATGATGTGCATTTCCCCTTTGGCCCATTTAATCTCTTCGGGGTTTTTGGTGATTTTTAGGATTTGGCAAATTTCGGAGATTGGGGCGTTGTGCCAATTTTGGTTGAGGCGGAAGCGGTTGGCTCTTTCATTCCCCTCGGGTACGTCCAACTCGGACAAGGTAGCTAGAAACTCGTACGCGAAACTCTTATAGGTGTGATCCCAAGAGCCCGGTTCGAGATAAGCTTCTAGCCCTACTTTAGCTAGCATATCCCCTGACAAGTCGAACATTCCCAAGGCATGGAGGGTGCTTGGGGAAAAGAATTTTGTGGTTATGAGGGGTTGTTGTCGGGGTGTGGTAAGTTTGTCCCAGATTTTTTTTTGTTGAGCACTCAACCTCTCATAACCCATGAACACCACTCCAACATCGGTGTCGGGCTCACTCACCGCGGCCCTTTTATTCTTTCCCTTCCTAAACAAATTGGAAATTTTATGAGCCATTTTCTGCAAAAATTTCAACAATACAATACAACACAACAACAAGCAAACACTCAAACTAGTTTTTCAGTCAAACAAGCAATTCAACAAACACTTGGTGTGCAACAATCTCAACACCTCAAAAGCTTGGTGTTTGTTGAATTCTTATGCCTTACTCAGAAAATTGTTACCAATCCTAGCTAAACAATCAACAAGAGCAAGAGAAAAAATCAAAATAAGACAAATTCAAGCCTAATTTTAGAGCAAAAATCAAAGAATAATGGAAAAAGTTAAGTATTAAGTTATACCTTCCCTATTCCACAATACTTTAGCTCCTTGATGATTAAAATAAGCAAGGAATTCTTCAAAACCCTTTAAAAACCTACCAAAGCTCCTTAAATTCGAATTTGAGAAAGAGTTTTCTAGGTTTTCTAAAGGCAATTTTTTTTTTAAGATTTTGAGTGATTTGGGTTGATTTTGAGGTGTTTGAATGTAGAATGAAGGTAAGAATGAAAAATTTGATTGATTTTGATGAAGGGTTGTGAAGATTTGGGGGAGGAAGGTGAAGTTTTGAAGGATTGGGGGTTGTTTTTGGTGTTTTTGTTCATGAGATTTGAAGATAGAAGTGTTGAAGAACTCGTGCAATTGAGGAATGAAGGGGCTGAAATAAGAACACGACGCTGGCAGCGCCCAGTGACGCTGGCAGCGTCCTTCACTGCCGGATTTCCTTTAAGCTTTGTACTTAGCCAAATTTTGGCTAAGTCTTCCAAACACCACTAGACTTAGATTTTCACTCTAATGACCCATAATAACCTTCAATATCAAAATTTCACCGAGTCCCGCACTTTTTACCCGTGGCACGCATCCCGAGGCGGCCGAAAACTTGCAAAATCTTCATAAAATCGTTAGTAACTTATAAAAAATTTTGATTGATGCAAATTCTAACTACTTAAAAACAACTCAAATACTAAATAAAATTAACAATGAAACTTAAATGACATATTCACAAGAATAGAATATTTACACGGTTTGCCGTTTATTTAGTCGATGGTGTTGAGTTATTCGTAACTGTCTGGTGGCTCTTCTTTCTCCAAGTTCTTGAGATGTTCCTGCACATTAACCGACAACAAAAAACGCAACTCCTATTATTCCACATTGTTAGTTAGGGCCACCTCAAGTGGGTCCCTATCACATAACTTGTACATTTGAGGTACCAAAGGCTCAAAAATATCTAAGAAAAAACAAGATTGAACATCACTAGGGTGTCTCATAGAGTCATAGATGGTATAGGTCAATTTCTTTCCCTCGAATTTCATTGTCAAACATCCTTTTGACACATCAATCTTGGTCTTAGAGGTTTTCATGAATGGCCTACCAAGGAGAAGGGGAGTGGCACTAGTACTAGACTCCATGTCTAAAACATAAAAATCCGCCGGGAAGACAAGGTTATCTACCTCTACTAGTACATCCTCTATTAAGCCTTTGGGATAGACACTAGACCTATCGGCTAATTGAATAACCACCCCGGTCTTAGACAAAGGTTCTTAGCCTAGGGTCTCATAGATGGATAGGGGCATGACGTTAATAGAGGCTCCAAGGTCTAACATGGCAAGTTTGAAACTTTGCCCTCCAATGGTGCAAGGGATGGTCAACATGCCCGGTTCTCCACATTTCTTTGGTAAGTTTTGCTTGAAAATTGTCGAAACATGCTCACTCACCCTAACCTAATGGGCTCCTTTCTTAGTCTTTCTCTTTGGTGTACAAAGTTCTTGAACTTTGCATACCTAGGGACACTATTTAACAACTTAAAAAGAGGAATGTTTACCTCACACTTCCGGAAAGTTTCATACAAGTCGTTCTCCTTGTCATACTTCCTTGTGCTTATCAAAGCACTAGAAAATTGGGCTTCCGGTATGTATTCCTCTACCACATCATCATCAATAATGTCTTTACCCCTCTTTGAAGTGTCTCCCTTGGGGTCCTTGCTTGTGGATGTCCCTTCCTTATTCCTTGATAGTTCTTTATGACCAACTACTAACTCTCCTTGGTCTTCAATTTCAAAGGTCTCCATCTCAAGATTCTTCATCCTCTCCTTGCCTTTTCCAAGGGGATGTACCTCCAACTCCTTGCCTCCCCTTAAGGTCATGGCACTAGCATTCTCCCTAGGTGGTGGGATGGTTTGAGATGGGAATATTGTGGAGCTTGAGGCTTGAGATTTCGACATATTGGAAGCTATTTGGGATAGTTGGATTTCCAAGTTGCTTACTCTAAGGTTGTTTGCCTCCCTATCCTTCCTTGCCTCTTCTCTATCTCTCCTTACCTCCTCTTCCACTCTCCTTGCTTCCTCCCTATATTTCTATTGATTGGCAATGAGTGTTTGCAAAGTATCACTCAAGTTCCCTTGAGAAGAAGAATTTCCTTGAATGGGGCCTTGGTTCGATTGTCTTTGAGCATTGTTTTGAGATTGAGAGTTGCTTAGGAAATTTAAATTTTTGGATCTTTGATTGTTGTAAATTCTTTGTGGGTTTTGTTGGAAATTGGAGTTCCAGTTTTGGGTGGGATTTTGGGCTCTCAAGTGATTGAATTGACTGTTTTTAAAGCTTTTCGACTTATCTCCTCCCCATCCCAAAAGATCGCGGTTCCCCGCTTGGTTGTACATTCCCCCTCCACTTGGGTTCCTTGAATTGTAATTCCCATACCCCATAGCATTAACACTTTCCATAGTTGCTCCTTGTTCAATCATGATGTAGCATATGTTGGTGGCATGGTCACCCCCACAATATGAGCATTCGATTGGTTTGGGGTGTTGAGAGAATGAGTTACCTTTGTTAACAACCAAGTTTGACATCATACTTTTAAGTTCACCCATTTTTTGCATGATCTTCTGGTTTTGAGAAGCATAAGGATCCTCCATGGAGGATACATTCCTAGAGCTTACTCCCCTTTCACTCTTTCTTCCATAGCTTCTTGTGTTCATTGCCAATTTTTCGATAATATTGTTGGCCTCGGCCACATTAAGTGTATCAATTCCACCTCCGGTGGCGGAAATGATCATTCTTTGGTCATTTTGGCACAACCCCTCATTGAAAGCCGTCAACAAATCATCTCCTTACATGCCATGGTATGGACATCTTGCCACACGACTCTTGAAACGCTCCCAATAATCATAAAGGATCTCTCCCATTTCTTGTTCAATAGTAGTGATAAGTTTCATGGAGTGATTGTGCCTTGAATCCGGGTAATACTTTTCAAGAAACTTTTTCTTCAAGCCCACCCACGTGGTAACGGAGTGAGCCGGAAGGCAAAAAAGCCATTCTTTCGCGGCATCTTGAAGAGAAAAAGGGAATGCCCTTAACTTTAATTGATCCTTGGGGAATAGCACCTTGACAAATCATATGAAACTCGGCCAAGTGTCTATTAGGGTCGTTCCCCACCATGCCATGGAATCTAGGCAAGTTTTGGACGAAGAAACCTTTGAGCTCAAAGTTCACATCCCCCATGGGAGGATATGCAATACAAAGTGGTTGCTCCTCATAGTTCCTTGCCTGAATCTCACCGATTGTCCTATTATCCTCTGCCATATTAGGTGGGTAAAGAACGTTATGTTGGAGCAAGTGTCCTCCACAACAGTGCATTTATATTATAAATCTCATTTTGGAATATTAGTGGGATGACTAGTATTTTGATACTCCAAGTCAGGTGATTAACGTAAATCGATAACGGTCAGCTGACTAGTGTTAGACGTTATTGTCGTATGACGGCGGTAATCAACTGACCCCTTTCGGTCACACCTACAGGATGAGACCCAAACAGAAATCTAATTATTTGTATACGACACATATTAATTAGTACTTTACATATATATTTGATATATGTTTAGTTACGAGAGTAAGTTATTGGAAATTGAGTTAGGAACTCATTCCGGATAAGTTTATTAGTCAGTTATACGATAATTGACTGAATAAATTTTACGTCTTATTTTAATACGATTGAATAAGATTTAATTTAGTGATTAATAGTTAATTCATTAAAATTGGTTGAGGTTATGCATATACTTTGAGGTAGAGGTGATTAGTTAATTATATTTACAAGGAGTTGTAAACTAAACTAACTAGGCATTGTGGGACCCATTATATATTGATATAATGATAAAATATCACTTAAAAGTTAAGTGTTTATTATTTATTAATTTGAGTCATATAATTGTTATATGATCAAATTAACCCTTAATTATACAGGATAATTAAGCATATGATTATAAGTATTTGTGGGACAAATATCAAAAATCAAAATGGACCACATGACACTAATGGGGGCCGAATTCATGTAGTGTATAACATGATGGTTGTTGTTTCTTGTATCACACTACAACATGTGATCATGTCATGTTTATGACACATGATCATATTCTTATTCACTCCTACACTCAACTATTTTGCATGAGATTATTTTAAGCAAAATAAGAGGCCACTAGGGCTCTCTTTTGGTTGGACCATGTGTCCTTAAATGGACAATATTGTTGTTCATTTTACTTTACTAGTTCATTGTTATTTTGCATGTTTATCACTCTAAAATCCTCATCTCTGTAAAACTCTCAAACACTAATATTTTTCCTATTACTAGAGTAGTAATAAATCTAATATTAGTTCATATTATCACTTGTATTTTCTAGTCAAAAACTAAGTGATTAGTTTGGGTTTTCTCTTGGGTGCATCTTAAAGGAGATCTTCTAACTTGAAGATTACAAGGAGGATCATCTATTTCTTTCTATCACAAGATCAACAAGAAAGGTGTTTCTTGTTGTGCCCATATAAACCGAAATTTCCCAATGTAAGGAAATTTCTTCTTACTTTTTATTATGCATTTTAATTTGCATGCATGTTACATAGATCTTTATTAAACACTAAATTAACAAGTAATTTAGTAACTAATTAGAGGACTCTAATTAGGGTCTATGAACGTTCTTGTTGTATCAGAGCTAGCTTGTAGCATGCATGTTGATTTTGAGCATTAAAATCGGGTTATACGATAACTTGAGTAAAATCGAAAATTTATGTTAAAAATGGTTTTCACGAAATTTTCTGATTTGCATGCATACCTACTGACCTCAAAATGTTTGTGGTAGAATTTGGTGAATTTACGTATTAATTTGCTATTTATTTTAATTTATGGCCTTTATAACCGAGTTAGCATGCGGTTTTATGTTAAAAGTTAACTAAAACTAGTTTCATGTTGAGTTTGGCCTCAAATTTTTAATATGATCTCACATGCATGATGTACATATTGTATGTAAATTGTCGTGACATTTAGTCATGTATTGCATGGTTATTGATTTTTATTGGATAAAAATCGATTTAAAGTAGTTATTTTGTTCTTAAAATTGAAACGAGACTTTATGGAGTTCAAAATTTTTTGTACATTTTAAAATATTATTTATATCATCCTGGTAAAATTTGAAAATTTGTTTCATCATTTTACTATTTTAGTTGGTTTTTATTTGATAAAAACCGATTCTTATAAAGCTATTTGTTCATAAAATCATTTCAAATTTTTGGGAAATGTTTTTTGTTCTTGATGTTCCTCGAAGTGTTCCATTATGTACAAATATTTTTTGTTTCAATTTTAATGATTTTTCATTTATTTTGGGTTTAATTCATAAAAGTTATGATTAAACCTCTTTAAATAGCAAATGCGATCAATTCAAACTAATTAAATACAAATGAAATTAGTGGGGACTAATTTTGAGTTCTAAATCAGTTTAGATAATTAGTTTGAGCTTAAATACAATTTAAGTGTTGATTATTGATTTTTAGTAGATAAAATCGATAAAATTCTTAAAAACCGAGCTAGAATGAACATGACAAGTGTTGAGGGTGATTTTGGCATGATTTTTGATCGGTTATGTCGCGGTCCTGATACAAAAATAATTATCCGCACTTAGGCTAACAACATAAGGAATGTAATTAGGGAAGTAGGGTGTCGATCCTCAGGGAGTACGTCTTAACTATGAATTCTATGGAATGGTTTTCATTTAAGTTCGAGTCATTCGAGGTGGTTGTCTAAACTACTAACATAAAATAAAATGACAAGTATGTAAATGACGATATGTAAATGACAAATATGTAAATTGCAAAATGTAAAACTCAAAACAGACTACTTACCTGATCGGGTTGTCACGTACCCGATCGGGGAAATGCTCTGATCCGAATGACAACAATTAAATTCTAACTAAAGACGATATTTAAATGACAATATTGAAAGGCTATCTAACTAAACTAATAAACTAGATAATAATAATAAAGTAAACTATCTAAGAACGGAAATAGAAAGACGATAAAGTAAACTAACTAGATAACAATAAAATAAACTATCTAAAACGGTAAAATAAACTATCTAATCAAATTGAAATAGTGAAAGAGAAATACATGTAAAACGATTCAAAAGTCTCATTGATACCAACATTAGAATTACTATGATTGTCTAGGCCTTGTAGCGGTATATTCCTTTCGGATTCGTACCGACCTTTTAGTGGGTCCTAACGTCCTCTCAGCATGGTTAGGTCACTAAACCCCTATTGGTAGTCCTAATTCCCATCCCAACTCTCGTTATAAAGATAGAAATTGACTAATACAAACAATTGTTCATGGCCACTAAACAAAGTTATAGAATTTGGCATGACCAAAGGAAGAAACAACTAGACTGTTCAAATGGTATCTACTCTTCTTTTAATTCATTTAACTCGTAAATCATTTCAATATTACAACTCTATTTATTTTATTTACACAATGTTAATCTTACAATATGTAGTCTAATTTATGTGATCATGTGATTAAGTAAATTAATAAGAAAAAGATGTAGGAAATTAAACTATGAAATATAAATACTAAAGTGATTATGGTGATTATATTAATAATGATTCTAGTGATAATTTTTAGGATTATATGATTAGGTAAAATATAATGTGACATGCTAAATAATATTTTGGTTTTAACTAGATTACGTTTAGATTGATTTCCTAATAACAATAATACGAAAATAATACTAATTAGTTTAAGGTTCATGATGAAAATTGCATAGTAAAAGATAGAGAATTACCGAGTTTGGAATATGAATATATAAGAACGAAAGTAAAGAACAAATATCCAATAACAAAAGCTATGAAAACACTAGAGAAACACTAAGAAATAAACTATATTCTAAAACTTGTAAGAAAGAAATAAACTATGAAATGTGTTATTGTATGAAAGTATGCTAAAAGATAATATGAAGTATTTGAAGTATATGATAAAAAGATGATAAGAGATATGAGATAAGAGATGATAATTGTGTGTGATGCTCATTGGCTTTTATAGGGCTGCAGGGCTGCTGATCCCTCGTCCAAATTCATACCCTAGTCAAAGCATTAAATCACACATTTAAGCTCGGTTGAAGAAGAGCTAAGTAACGTCCATTTGCAGAAATACCCGATCGGGTAAATGGTAATTCGATCGGGTAAGTGTGCAAGATGGATTCTTCCGTCTTTTCGTCTTAGGCACGGAATCCTATGCCTTGGTCTTTGTCAATGCAATATGGAATTGGGCTTCGGCTGATCTTCTTTTGACTTGGGTTGATGTTTCCTTTTGAAGTTCAAAGCCAAAGTGCAAGATAAATCCAATTGAGGAAGGATGT
Organism: Heliosperma pusillum; assembly: GCA_022085475.1. Taxonomy (NCBI): domain Eukaryota; kingdom Viridiplantae; phylum Streptophyta; class Magnoliopsida; order Caryophyllales; family Caryophyllaceae; genus Heliosperma; species Heliosperma pusillum. Next base: position 66,344 of record JAIUZE010070375.1, read on the forward strand.
AGCGGAATCGTAATCAAATCTTGAACTGGCTATCATCAATTCCTTGAAAAATCGTATCCTAGTGCCCTTGCTCCATAAAGTAGGAAAATATAGCAAAACCGCTTCATTTCCTATAAAACGAGTCAAAACACGCAAAACAACTAGAATAGCAATATTAGCTCGTTAATCACTTAACAAAGTGCATAAATCGTATGGAAATCGAGCTAAAACGGGGGATAAATCAGTACAAAATATCACTTATCAAACTCCCCCAAGCTAAACCCATGCTTGTCCTCAAGCGAACATAACAATCATAACTAGGACAAGGGTAGCTAACGATGATCAGTCTATCATACAAATCTCAAAAAGTAAGCTCTTAATAAGTAGATGACTCATAAGCCCGTAGCAACAAGGGCGAAGGAAAATGCGAATCATGGTTGAGATTTACATAACGGCGCAGCATAGAAAATATTCTTTGGACCTTTTCAGCTCTTGCATGATCTTTTGACAATGGACTCTCACGGTACACTCATCACTCAAATTTTTCTAAAATAGGAAATATTGGTTCAAATTTGAAGTGACACTCACCTATCTACAACTTATAAGAATGTGCCCGCAGTCTAGTATGGTAGACAATCCAAAATCATTAAGTAAAACTAATCATGATCAAAATATAATAAAGGAAGCATTAGAAAAGTAAAGAAGAGGCTTGGGAAATTTGGGTAAGAAAGTGGACAAATGATTTTTGGTCATGTGGAGCTTAAAGTGAAGCTAGTAATAACCAAATGTGTAGTGGATACTCAATCCAAATCATACCAATTCCCATCAACAATAGTCAAAGCCAAAAGCAGCATGTTGGCTTATTAAACATGACAAACCAAATTACGACTTCCCATAATTTTCTTTCTTTCTTTTCATGGAAGCGTTTTTCCTCGTTTCTTTTTTTCTTTTGAGCTTTCAATTTCATTCTTTTTCATTTTTCATCATTTTTTCAAAGCTCTTTTTTTTTTTTCTCTTTCACATCAAAACCCGGGAATCAGCAATCCCGAGACAAGTTCACACCAAATGGTGGCATTATCAGAACATCGCAAAAGCACAGAATACCCCTACACATATAGTTGGTTACTAGCTCAACAAGGGTAGGCAATATTATAATGTAGCTAGGAAGAAGGGTGTTTTTGCGAAAGGTGAACAAGAGATTGAATGGCTTCAAAATATAGATCATGACAGTAATACTTATAGAAAATGGAATAAAAACCATACTTATGCGTTTTGATGTAACACAGACTGTAAGGAGAAACTACTCACTCCAAAATTGGGATCGAGCTAAAACGGGGGATAAATCAGTACAAAAATCACTTATCAATTTTACACATTTTTATTTATGTTGTTATGATTGAATGAATGAATGTTATTTATTTATTTTTATTGCAAGTTGTACCTAGTATGGCCTAGATGATTTTAATTGGTATTACCCGTAATGTAAGGGAATATCGATTCGGTTGTAATTATTTGCGATCTCGTATCGCCCGTTTGTAATAATTAATAGATTTATTTTGATCAAATGTATAATAGTTTTTTCTATGTATCATTTGTATTTTTGTATTTATTTATTGTGAAGACGGTGATTCCCAAAGTCGGTGTTCCAAAAGACGGTGCCATATTGGAAGGCGTTCCATGAAGAGGCAAGCGACCAAGGAGTTGGTTTCCGATTTGTAATCATCTAGTTAATTAGATTAGCTAGGTGGCCATACTAGGATTTAATTTGATTGCTTGCTTTATTTTTTGCGCACATGCCAAAATCACCAACATGCATTTTATTTATCGATTGTCAATTCAACGTTATTCAAAATTCACCGACTTAGTTCACTTATAGAGAATTAATAACTAAAATTGGCAAGACCTCTCACATAACTTTAAAAAAAAGAAAAAGAAATTGAGATTTAGCCTTACCAATTGAAGCACCTATGAATCCCGTGTTCATTAGGACAACCACAACGTGGACCTCTTTACCTCGGGTAAGTAGGGTGATACGATCACACGCCTAAATTGGGTTGGACTCAACAAGATAAGCGTTATCTTGGGACTAGGAGATGGGTTTAGTTGAAATCCGTCGACCGAGAGTTCTAGGAGTAGAATTGGTCAAAAGTTGACTTACCGTTTTTTAGATAAAAGTTGCATAACATGTTCTTTTGTCTAAAATGCGGGTCTCGGAATCGCTTATATAATTTCGTGAGGGGTCATTATATGAGTGACTTGTTTAAATCGTTTATGCAAGTAAAATTGATTAAAACAATGAATTTTAATATTTCCTAGTTTTGTTGTAGTTATTCATAATTCGCAATGGCAACCAATAACAACACCGTTCAACTAGGAAAAGACTCATGGCTAAGGTCCGTTATGGACAAATGCATCTTAAAAGGCGATGGAACTAATTTCGTCGAGTGGGAGCAAACGATCAAGGGCGCGGCGTTATCGGATAACGTTTTACGCTACTTGACCGGCGCACCTCCCAATGAACTCGGCCCAAGAGCCACTAATGCGGCCAAAGCCACCTATGAGGAGTACCTTAAGGTAGCAAACGACGTCAAGATGGTCTTGATTTGGTCGATGTCCTCAAGCCTTAAGCAACAATCCATCACCCTTGGAGCATATGAGATATTCTCTAGGGTGACATTGGTTTTTTCTCAATCACCCTAGATTCGTCAATATAATGCTATCACTCGGCTTTTTGAAGCCAAGCTAGAGAAGGGCCAAAAGATTGGCCCACATGTGCTTAAGATGGTGGAACATGTGGACACTCTAGATCGTCTAGGGGTCAAGATTCCTAAGAAGCTAGCGGTTGGCCGCATCCTTCACTCACTTCCTCCCATGTTTGCCCAAGCTAGGGCAAACTATAACATGCATGGCATGGGTAATAGCTTTCACGAGCTCCATGCTCTCCTTACCCAAGTCGAAAGGGATATGGAAGCAAGTGGGAGTGAGCAAAAGGATGTTCTTACAATGACATTGAAGAACATGAACCTAGGGGTTCAAAAGGGGAAGGGAAAAGCCAAAGCCCAATTTAAGAAGCAAGGAAAGGGAAAGGGAAAAGCTATTATGAATAGCAATGCCAAGGCTAAGAGTAAGAAGCACGCCGAAGCCGAATGCTTTTATTGTAAAGGCAAGGGACATTGGAAACGCAATTGTCCCAAGTATTTGAAGGATAAGAAGGACGGATGTGTGACACCGTCAGGTATAATCCTCTCTTCTCTCTATATGATAGATATTAACTATGCTTGCACTTCCACTTGGGTATTTGATACTGGATGTGGTTCTCACCTTTGTAATCACTTGCAGGGGCTGAAGGACGTGCGAGCACTAGCCAAGGGTGATGTGGACCTACGAATGGGGAATGGAGCAAGAGTTGCCGCCGTCTCCGTAGGAACTTATGTACTAACCTTAGCTAGTGGTCTTGAGTTGTATTTAAATAATTGTTATTTTGTACCCTCCTTGACTAAGAACATTATCTCCATTTCCGTACTTGACGCGGAGGGTTTCTCTTTTGTAATCAAGAACAATAGTTGTTCGTTTTCTTTTAATGATGTGTTTTATGGTAAAGCCATCTCTATTGGAGGCATTTATGTTCTTGATAATGTTAATGAAATATATCATATAGAAAGCAAGAAGCTCAAATTAGGTGAACCTAATCAATCATACCTTTGGCATTGTCGTTTAGATCATATAAACGAACGACGCATAAAGAGACTTGTTTCAACGAAACTTCTCAAACCATTTGATTACGAATCTTATGGTGAATGCGAATCTTGTCTTTTGGGCAAGATGACTCGTGCTCCTTTTACGGGAAAAGGGACACGAGCAAGTGAAGTATTAGGCCTTGTACATACCGACGTATGTGGCCCAATGACTCTCCAAGCTAGAGGTGGTTACAAGTACTTCATTACTTTTACCGACGATTTGAGTAGATATGGATACGTCTACTTAATGAGGCATAAGAGTGAAGCCTTTGAAAAGTTCAAAGAGTTTCAACATGAAGTGGAAAACCAATTGAATAAGAAGATAAAAACCCTACGATCCGATCGTGGTGGTGAATATCTAAATTATGAATTTGATTCACACCTAAAAGATTGTGGTATAGTATCACAATGGACTCCTCCTGGAACACCTCAATTAAATGGTGTGTCTGAAAGGAGAAACCGAACTTTATTAGATATGGTTCGGTCGATGATGAGTCTTACAAAGCTTCCTGATTCGTTTTAGGTATTTGCCATCTTAACCGCAATATTTTCACTAAATCGTAGCCCGACTAAAGCGGCCAATAAGACTCCATATGAAATATTGAAAAGAAAGGTTCCTTATTTGTTGTTTATGAAAATTTGGGGTTGCGAGGCGTTTGTTCATGAGAAATCTAATGACAAGCTCGCATCCAGATCCGACACGTGGATATTACTTCTACAACCTTTATGAGGACAAAGTGTTTGTGTCTCGTGATGCTGTCTTTCTAGAAAGCGATTTCGTTTCTAAAAGGCAGAGTGGGAGAAAATTCGAACTTCACAAAGTTCGAGAGCCACAAACCGAAAATGAAGTGGGGGAACACGTTCCCTCCTCGTCTGAAACGGTTATTGTCCCTAGAAGGTCAGGTAGAATTAGTTATCAACCTGATCGTTACCTCGGATGTATCGAGGGAGATAGTGATTTATTACTTTTTGAAAGTGATGAACCCACAACCTACTAGTCGGCCGTTTCTAGTCCCGACTCCACGCATTGGCTTGAGGCCATGCAATCCGAAATGGATTCTATGTACGAAAATCAAGTATGGGACTTGGTAGACTTACCTGAGAAGGTGCGACCTCTTCAGTGCAAGTGGATCTACTAGATCAAGAATGGCATAGATGGACATAATGATATCTACAAAGCTAGATTGGTCACAAAAGGCTTCACTCAAGTTCATGGTTTACACTATGACGAAACTTTTGCCCCAGTCGCTATGCTTCGATCCATTAGGATTCTCTTAGCGGTTGCCGCATTTTATAACTATGAAATTTGGCAAATGGATGTCAAAACCGCCTTCTTGAATGGGATTCTAGAAGAGGAAGTGTACATGACACAACCTGAAGGTTTTGAGGATAAATCCAACCCTAAGAAGGTATGCAGACTTAAGATATCCATTTATGGTCTTAAGCAAGCATCAAGGAGTTGGAATCATCGCTTCGATCATGTAATTAAACAAAATGGATTCACTCGAAGTGTCGAGGAACCATGTTTATACATGAAGATTAGTGGGAGCAAAGTTACTTTCCTTATCTTGTATGTGGATGACATACTTCTCATTGGGAATGACATACCAATGCTTACTTCTACCAAGGAGTGGCTTGGGAAACATTTCCTGATGAAGGATTTGGGAGAGGCACAACGCATTTTGGGTATCCGGATCTATAGAGATAGATCCTAGAGGATACTAGCATTAAGTCAAGAAGCTTATATAGATAAGATTCTTGATCGGTTCAAAATGAAAGACTCTAAGAGAGGCTTTCTTCCAATAGGTCATGGTATCACTCTGAGTAAATCTCATAGTCCTATCGTCACCGAGGAGATTGAACGCATGAAGTTGATCCCTTATGCTTCAGCAGTTGGGTCAATCATGTATGCTATGATGTGCACTCGCCCCGACGTCGCCGCCTATGCTTTGAGCATGACGAGTCGTTATCAAGCCAATCCAGGTGAGAGTCATTGGATAACCGTAAAGAACATCCTTAAGTACTTACGAAGGACTAAAGATTCGTTCTTGGTGTTTGGAGGAGTGACTGCGGATTCTACATTAGAAGCTGAATACCTCGCGGCATCAGAGGCTGCAAAGGAAGCTGTGTGGATTCGGCAGTTCTTGGAAGGACTAGGAGTAGTCCCAACTGCCACAGATCCCATCACGATGTATTGTGATAACAGTGGGGCTATCTTTCAAGCAAAGGAGCCCAAGTCTAGTAACAAGTCTAGACATGTACTTAGGAAATACCATGTAATTTGAGATTACGTGGAGAGGAAGGAAATACATGTATGTAAGGTTGGGACAGACGATAACATCGCTGATCCTCTAACCAAGCCTCTTACAAAGGCTAAACATGACAGTCATGTCGTCTCGATGGGATTAAGACGAGTTCCTGAATTCCTCTAGATTATGTGATATGTAATAATTGAATGTTGTATCAATGTTTACATATATGATAATTGCATTCATTGTTCGAGTTTTATATGAGCTCCTTTTTAATTTAGTATTGACTAAATTTTATTACTTTGTTTTGTCCGAATGTGTTATAAGAAAGGTTGAACTCAATTCAAGTGAACATGATGAACTTAGTAGTTGTCCCTAGTCATTTGCATAAGGTGACGTCTCGAAATGACTAGATTGTAAGTCGATCGATGGTTGGTTCAGCACCATGAGGTCATGGGGATGACTGATCGTTTAATAGACAGACTGTAGAGACACTCTGTCGGACAATGACCATAATAGAGTCCCTTATCAAAATTGTTAAAGCCTGGTCGTGGCGGGGATTTCTATTATATTCCTATGAGTCGATTCTTTAGATTGGCGACCACTTACCTGAGTCAGTGTAATTTCCTATTGACTTTGGTTTTTGTCCTAGGTCGTGCCGTGAAAGGAGGCCGATGGGCATCTACTGGGTCATGGTGATCTGCATTATACAGTGTAAGTTGGGTCAACAGGAATTGTCCACCCACGTTGGGTATTAAAATCTTCGGCCACTCGAGGAGTAGTGACTGGAAATGCGTGGCCACGCTCGGATAAGATCTATGGTAGATTTTCCGGTCAGAGAGTTACTCTCCAGATCGAGAAAACCACTCAATTTATTTTTCCAATCGCAAGTGCGACCTGAAAGACACCTTGCGATGAGTGGGAGGATGTGACACAAAAATGATAAGAGAATTGGTAGCACACAACTTGTCGAGACAAGTGGGAGATATTGTGGGAGTAGGAGTCATCCGCAATAGTGTGGCTACATGCACAACTTGTATCGGACAAGTGGGAGATTGTTGGAGCAAGTGTCCTCCACAATAGTGCATTTATATTATAAATCTCATTTTGGACTATTAGTGGGATGACTAGTATTTTGATACTCCACGTCAGTTGATTAACGTAAATCGATAACGGTCAGCTGACTAGAGTTAGACGTTATTGTCGTATGACGGCGGTAATCAACATACCCCTTTCGGTCACACCTATAGGATGAGACCCAAACATAAATCTAATTATTTGTATACGATACATATTAATTAGTACTTTACATATATATTTGATATATGTTTAGTTACGAGAGTTAGTTATTGGAAATTGAGTTACGAACTCATTCCGGATAAGTTTATTAGTCAATTATACGATAATTGACCGAATAAATTTTACGTCGTATTTTAATTCGATTGAATAAGATTTAATTTAGTGATTAATAGTTAATTCATTAAAATTGGTTGAGGTTATGCATATACTTTGAGGTAGAGGTGATTAGTTAATTATATTTACAAGGAGTTGTAAATTAAATTAACTAGGCATTGCGGGACCCATTATATATTGATATAATGATAAAATATAACTTAAAAGTTAAGTGTATATTATTTGTTAATTTGAGTCATATAATTGTTATATGATCAAATTAACCCTTAATTATACAAGATAATTAAGCATATGATTATAAGTATTTGTGGGACAAATATCAAAAATCAAAATGGACCACATGACATTAGTGGGGGCCGAATTCATGTAGTGTATAACATGATGGTTGTTGTTTCTTGTATCACACTACAACATGTGATCATGTCATGTTTATGACACATGATCATATTCTTATTCACTCCTACACTCAAATATTTTGCATGAGATTATTTTAAGCAAAATAAGAGGCCAGTAGGGCTCTCTTTTGGCCGGACCATGTGTCCTTAAATGGACAATATTGTTGTTCATTTTACTTTACTAGTTCATTCTTATTTTGCATGTTTATCACTCTAAAATCCTCATCTCTCTAAAACTCTCAAAAACTAATATTTTTCCTATTACTAGAGTAGTGATAAATCTAATATTAGTTCATATTATCACTTGTGTTTTCTAGTCAAAAACTAAGTGATTAGTTTGGGTTTTCTATTGGGTGCATCTTAAAGGAGATCTTCTAACTTGAAGATTACAAGGAGGATCATCTATTTCTTTCTAGCACAAGATCAACAAGAAAGGTGTTTCTTGTTGTGCCCATATAAACCGAAATTTCCCAATGTAAGGAAATTTCTTCTTACTTTTTATTATGCATTTTAATTTGTATGCATGTTACATAGATCTTTATTAAACACTAAATTAACAAGTAATTTAGTAACTAATTAGAGGAGTCTAATTAGGGTCTATGAACGTTCATGTTAAATGTAGATGGTATTCCTCCGGTTGTTCTTGAAAAATATTATTTTCGAGTTCCTCTTCACTAGGTTTCCTCCAAAAAGGTCTCCTATAAAGGGGATTTGAAAATAACCAATTTGATATGCTACTTGAAGATGGATCAATATCTTGGTCACCAATTCCCTCTTGTGACGTAGGCATAAACTCTAAAACAACTCCACAACACAAATTAGTAACTTCAACACAAAGTAACCTCTAAACACTACTAAAAAAAAAAATTGGAAAAACAATTTAAAGAAATTATGACACTAACAAGAATTTCAATTTGATATTTAGCTAAATTGTTTTCCACGGCAACGACGCCAAATTTGACGAGGCAAATCCGCGTGTCGTTAAATCCGATAATTAGCTACGATCAAATAACAATTTATAACACCTAAACAAACACAAACTATCTTAAATAAAGGTAGTAAAATGTTAAGAATAGGGTCGAACCCAAGAGAAGGCGGTATTAACTAAATGAACTAATCTAGACTCTTGCTAAAAACCAATTAACAAACTAATTACTCTAATCACAAGTTAAGACACTAATTAAGATAAAAGCTTAAATTAATTACAAACTATGATATTCACAATGATAAAATATGTACGATAACATATAGGCAGAAAGTCTGATAGGAGAAATTCATTAACAAGTCTAAAATAACCAACTTAAACTAAAGATTCAAATATTTAAATATGGAGAAACAACTTAGTGTAATTTTCCCATATTCCCAACAATTAACAAAGTAAAGATTCTTCCTTTCCTCTCTTCGCTAATTATCTAATACAAGTTTCCAAGATATTAGTCAACCAAAGATTAAACCAACCAAGGATGACCCTTAACAACCCAATTTACACCCATTAAACAATGAGCCCAAATCAAAGATGCAAGCTTTATGATCAAAACCAAAGAAACAAGTTAGAATCATGTAATAAAACATTAAACCATGTTCTAATCACACAATATACCAAATTCCACCTAAAAGATTCAAACTTTTAAACCAAAGTTACAATCTTTTAAGGTTGCTTCAACAATATTAAGACAAATCAACCAAATTTATCTAGAAAAAGCACTAATTAAACAAACAGTTGCTAAGATGGTTAGTCTCAACAATAATTCATTCAACAATGGAATTTAAACATGAGAAAATGGTATTAAATAGAGAGGAAGACGTTCAAGAGTCTTACAATGCTAAAAGATGAGAACTTCTTCCAATTCCACTAAGAAATAGAAGATTAGGTACCCATAATTCAAAGATTACAACCCAAAATAATGAAGTTCAACCAAATTCCAAACCAAAATAAAAGCCAAAATGAGAGAGTTCTAATGAGGAATGTGAAAATGAATGTTGTGTGCTTCTCTCTCTACAATTTGGCTCTTGTATACCCTTGGCTCCGGAAACCTAGGGCCTTAAGAAATGGGCTTCAAAATGACAAGACGGAGAACGAAGGAACATTTGTCTGAGACCAGGACGCTGGCAGCGTCCAAGCGCGCTGGCAGCGTTTCATGCTGCCAGTTTTTACTCTTCTACGCTCGCCTTGACTTTCGTTGACCCCTTTGAATGCTAGTCTCGCCTTGACTTCCCTTGACCCTTTGGACTTGCTCTTCTTGCATTGATGAGTTGCTTTTAGCGCACTCCAATTGTCAGGTTTAGGTCTCGGGTCTCGGGTTTGACTTTGACTTTTGTTGACTTCATGGTTTGACTCTAAAAGTTGACTAAAAAATACTAAATAACAACATAATTACAAGGACTAAGGTTAGCATAAAACGATGCTAACGACCCGTAAAAAGTATACTAAACAGACCTAATAAGTACTACTAAACACGACACAATTTGGTGTTGTCAGAAAGACACCCTTAGGCAACTATATACTCACTAGAGGTTGCATCTCACCGATAGCTGCATATACTTGATAAAATAGAGACTCGACATATAAACCACGCCAAGTCATCCAACAGTCACAAATAATCAACATATAATCATCCATCCAAACGTACAAATACGGTGTCAACATATCTCACGGTTAATGACACGCACCTGCACCATGTACATAGCAAGTATGATCAATCGCATCCACAGGATAAACATTTCCCTTAACGCATACACGATTAACATTTCGTATATGTAGACTCATTTCCTCCCGGTAGGACGACGATTATAATACGGTCCTAGTCTAAACCTGGGCAGACTCTCGGAATAAACATGTTCCGATTCGACATGCGATAAACATTTTGCATCCAAGACTCGGTCAAACACAGAAGCCGAGTACCCCAAATTCGGTCAACCTTCACGAAAGAAGCAAAAAGAGCACAAGCATCATAAACTAGCGGTACGCTACATGCAATGACACCATCTCGCAAGTATACGACATTTGACGGCCAGGTCGATCAACGCAAAGCGTTCGCCTCCCAACAACGTCGTCATATCCCCACTAAAACATGCATTCAAGCATTAAGGATACATCTCCTCGTTCCGACATTCCAGTCTAACGAGCGAGGAGGTATAGCCGGAGAATGAGAGTTCATAACACTAACAATTAGTGTTCAAATCATAACATATGTAAAACCGACTCAAAGGGAGATATATGAAAAACCGTCACAAAACATGCGATACAAGCGAATGGGATATCATATATTCTAAACATGAATATTTAAAGCTATTACATAAATTTATACGACAATTGAACCTTTCAAACTATTATAAATGAAAGTATAAGAAAACAATTAGAGGAAGAAAATACAGTGCGTACCAGCCGTTCAAGGTGACCGGTCGCCGGCTACCCGGCTGGCACCTCAGTAACATTTGGAAACCATAAAAAATATAGCGTGATCCAGTCGGTCAAGTGGACTGGCTGCCGGCTGGACCATATGTCGTATGAGAAAAAGAGGAAGGATAAGGGGGTGTGTCTCAGCCGGTCGGCTGACCGGCTGAGACTTACATAATACCAATATACTTCGAAAATGCCAATTTTAAGTCAGCCAACTCCCAGCCGGGTCAGCTGACCGGCGGCCGGTAGGCCGGCTGGGACAACATATGCACGAAAATCATCACTCAACACCAATACATCAACTATCATCTTAAATCATCAATACTCATTAACAATTATCAACAAACCACAATCATCATCAACAACACAAATTTTATGAATAATCATCCAATTTTAAATACGTTTACTAACATCAAAAACACATTAAATCACGTATTGATATCGAGTAACCCTTCACCGTTACCTTTCGCGTCTTCAATCTTCGTCTAAGTCCTCCTCCACTAGGTAGTAGTCTTTGTCAAGGTCTTGAAGATCTCCACCTACAAAAAGACAATAAAAGATGAACATAATTCAGCTTTGAGAAAGATGGATAAATTGAAAGATGAGAAAGACGGTAATTTTATTACCAATTAAGATAGAGGACGATAAGAGGGGAAGATTATGAAGAAAATTAGCGGATTTGAGTAAGTAATGAAGGAGTAGTGACGATCTTGAGCTTGATCAAAAATGCGGTTTAGGGTTTTGGTTACTTATTGAGGAAGAAGGAGTAAGTGGAAATGTGAGTGAGGGAGTTAGGGTTATAAGGGGATATAAGGTGAGTGGAAAATATGGGAAAAAGCCCAAAAGCGCCTTAAGGCGTAACTCACTCGGAATTTCGAGTAAAGTTCGAATACGAACTCGGCTTTGATAAATTAGACACGGGAAATTGAATTCTAGACTAAATCTAAAATTTCGCTGAAAAGTATCCGTATAATATTTTTAATATAAAAATAGGGTACATTTGCGGGTGTTACACCTGGTCCCAGTTAGGTGAGAGTAGTTCTCCTCTTGGTGTGCGTTACATCTATACGCATAGGTATGGTTTTTCTTCTATTTTCTATGAGTTTTTTTTTATCATGATTGTATTTTAAAGTCATTCACAATAACTTGGTTACATATATTACCCAAAAATTACCCCCTTTTCTAGCTACATTAAAACATTGCCTACCCTTGTTAAGGTGGTAACATTCTATGTGTGTTAGGGTGCTCTTGTTTTTTAAGGATGTTCTTAATTTAATGCTATTGTGAGGTTATTAGACTAGGATTGTTGATTCTCGTGTCTTGGTATATGGTGCGTTGAAATAAATTGTAAGGAAAAGAAAACGAAAAGAAAACAAGAGAAAAGAAAGAAGCTTGTGACAAAATTGAAAAACGATGAAAAAGAAGAGAAGAAGAATGATTATTACTTCCATGTATGAAATAATTGTTTTGGGAAGTATTTAAATGATTTGTATTGTAAATAAGCCAATATGTTTTTATTGGCTTAGATTGTTATAGTTTGGGAATTGGTTTGAGTTTGGAATGAGCATCGTTACATATATGATTGTTGCTAGCTTGACATTAGCTCCACATAACCAAAATCATTTGTCGACTTTCTTACCCATTATCCCTATCATTCTACTATGTCTTTTTGGCTTCTTTTCTTGTGCATATAATCATGTTTAACATTATCTTTTGAATTGGAAATGTCTACCATAATAGATTACGGGCGCATGCTCTTGAGTCGTAGATAGGAGAGTGTCATTGACATATAAATGGCCATGTTCATATATTTTTATTGTGAGTGTTTTCCCCTGAGGAGTCTGATGTCATAATGATCGTGCAAGAGTTGAAATGTCCATATGAAGTTATTTATGCTACGCCGTCATGTAAATCTATCCATGTAGTGCGTTTTCCCTATACCTATGTTGTTCGGGATTTATTTCAATGTGTTTTCTAAGTTACTTTATGGGATTTTCATGTAGATGGATGATTGTTGCACGTCACCCTTGTCCTTCTCATGTATAAATTTTTGTACTTGCTTGAGGACAAGCAAATGTTTAGCTTGGAGGAATTTGATACGCTTATTTTATATATAATTTTCTCCTCTATTGACCTCGGCTTTACATGTTCTTATTCACAATATATATAGTGGTTTTTTGAGTTAATTGGTTCTTTGGAAGAATTTGTTGGAGTAAGTGTCCTCCACAAATAGTGCATTTATATAATAAATCTCATTTGGAATATACGTGGCATGATTTGTATATTTTGATACTCCACGTCAGTTGATTAACGTAAATCGGTAACGCTCGGCTGACTAGAGTTTGACGTTATTGTCGTATGACGGCGGTAATCAACTGATCCCTTTAGGTCACACATATAGGATGAGACCCAAATAGAATACTAATTATTTGTATACGATACAGTTTAATTAGAGCATTACATATATTTGATATGTACGTTTAGTTACGAGAGTTATTTATTGGAAATTGAGTTAGGAACTCATTCCACTTAAGTTTATTAGTAAATTATACGATAACTGACTGAATAAATTTTTCGTCTTATTTTAATAAGATTAGATAAGATTTAATTTAGTGATTAATCGTTAATTCATTAAATTAGTTGAGGTTAATTAGTTAATTATATTTACAAAGAGTTGTAAAATAAATTAACTGGGCATTGTGGGACCCATTATATATTGATATAATGGTATAATATCACTTAAAAGTTATATGATCAAATTAACACTTAATTATACAAGATAATTAAGCATATGGTTAATAAGTATTTGTGGGACAAATATCAAAAATTAAAAATGGTCCATATTGGACACAAGTGACCGGTTGTGTACACATAAAAGACAATGATAATTGTTTTGAGTGACTTGCACATAAACACACTTGATAATGACATATCCTAAAAGCTTTAATCATTGATTTAACTCTACACTCAAGCCATCTTGCATGTGAATAAAATAAGCAAAATTGAGCTCAATTGTAGCTCAAGTGGACCGGCCATTTTGGCCTTCAAATAGAACAAGAGTTGTTCATTTTTACTTCACTTCATTCTTTTGTGTTTTATTCAAACTTCTCTTACTTACTCAACTTCTCTCTAAAACTTACATGAAAACTAATATTCTCTACATATTACTAGTGTAGTAATACAATAATATTGGTAGTATTATTTCTTACTTATTATCTAGTTAATAATAAGTTAAGATTATTTGGGTTTAATCTTGGGTGCAACAAGAAGGAGACCTTCTAGTTTGGAGGTTGTTTTATGGAGGATCATCCATTAATTTCATGCTCAAGAACAATAAGATGGGGTTCTTATTGTGCCCATATTGAACCGAAAAATCCCAATGTAAGGATGTTTTTGTCTTATCTTTTCTTTTATGCTTTTATATTTGCATGCATGATAATTAGATCCTAAATCATTAAGTTAATATAATTGAATGAACTAATTAGAGGAGTCTAATTAGAGGTCTAGGACTTTCATGTGGTATCAGAGATCAATTGTTACATGCATGTTGATTTTAAGCATTAAAATCGAGTTATACGATAACTTGGGTAAAATTGAAAATTTGTGTTCAAAATTGGTTTAGACAAAATTTTGATTTGCATGCATACCTACTGATCTAAAAATGGCTGTGGTCAAATTTGGTAATTTTTGGGATTAATTTGCTATTTATTTTGATTTATGGCCTTTAAATCATGTTAATATGCATATTTTATGTTAAAACTTAACTAAAAATAGTTGCATGTTGATTCTGGCCATGAAATTTTTATATGATCTAACATGCATGTTGTATATATTTTATATAAATTTTTGTCACTTTAAAATAAGTTTTGCATGATTATTGACTTTTATGAGATAAAAGTCAATAAAGTGAGAATATTATGTTCATAAAATTGAAACATCTTTTTCTGGTCTTGAAAATTTTTGGTACATTTATTAATATTATTTATATCATCTTGGTGAAATTGAATAATTTGTTTCACTATTTTACTATATTTATTTGATTTTATTTGATAAAGCCGATAAATTTAAAGCTATTAGTTCATAAAATAAATTCCAATTTTTTGGGCAAATATTTCTGGTTTTTAAAATTCCTGGAAATGCTCCAGAATGTACAAAATTTTTGGTTTCAAATTTTTATGATTTTTATATTTATTTTGGGTTTATTTCATAAATGTTATGATTAAACCTCTATATTTAGCAAATACGATCAATTCGAACTAATTAAATACAAATAAAGTTAGTGGAGACTAACTTTGAGTTCTAAATCAGTTTAGATAATTAGTTTGAGCTTAAATACGATTTAAGTGTTGCTTAGTGATTTTTAATGGTTAAAAATCGATAAAATCCATAAAACCGAGCTAGAATGAGCATGATAAGTATTAAGGGCGATTTTGGCATGATTTTTACAGCATTTTATTTATGTTGTTATTGTTGAATGAATGAATGTCATTTATTTAATTTTTAATGGAAGTTGTACCTAGTATGGCCTAGATTATTTTAATCGGTATTACCCGTAATGTAGGGAATACCGATTCGGTTGTAATTTTATTTGCGATCTCGTATCGTCGTTTGTAATAATTTAATTTCATTTTTAGATCAAATGTATAATAGGAATTTTATTTGTATCTTTTTGTAATTAATTATTTTGAAAACGGAGATTCCCGAAGTCGGTGTTCCAAAAGACGGTGCCTTTTTGGAGCTTGTACCATGAAGAGGCATGGGGCGAAGGAGTTGGTTTCCGATTTTGTAATCATCTAGTTAATTAGATTAGCTAGGTGGCCATACTAGGATTTATTATTTGCTTGCTTTATGTTTTTCGTTCATGCCAAAATCACCAACATGCATTTTTATTTCTCGATTGTCAATTCAAAGTTATTCAAAATTCACCGACTTAGTTCGCTTATAGGGAATTAATAACTAAATTGACAAGACCTCTCACATAACTTAAAAAATCGTATCCCGACAAAGACTATTACCTTATTGAGGAGGAGCTTGACGATTAGTAGAGACGCTTAAAGGTAACGGTGAAGGGTTACTCGGTATCATTTACGTGTTTTACATGCTTTATATGCTAGAAATCGTATTAGAATACGATTAGGAAGCCTAGAATTCATGGTATGATTAATGAATGTTGTTATATGATGAATATGGATGATGTATAATGATTGTTGATGATTATTAGAAGTATATTTGAGAATTGAAATGATTTCGAAATGAATTGAAGGCTCTCGGATGAACTGGTGCTCCCTGCCGGTCGACCGGCCGCCGGTCTGCCAACCGGCTGGGAACACATCAGTAACATCCTTGAATTTTTGGGAAATTTTGTATGAGGTGTTCTGAGCCGGTCGACCGGCCGCCGGTCTCCTAACCGGCCTGGACCACTTTCTCTGTTTTTCTATGATTTTGGAATTTTGCCTGTGTTCTGAGCCGGCCCACCGGCCACCGGTCCCCTGCCCGGCCTGGAACACGGCTGTATATTCTTCCTATAATTTCTAAAACTCGTAATTTATAATAGTTCGCATGATCCGTTTATCGTATAATTTTACGTAGTGACTTATAATATTCATGCTTTGGATATATGATATCTTATTCGCTTGTATTACATATTTCGTGACGGTTTTCGATATGTTCCCACTTTGAGTCGGTTTTTACAAATGTTACGGTTTGAGCACTATTTTGTCTTGTGCTTTGTATTCTCATTCCCTTGGCTACCTTCCCGTTCGTAAGGCTGGAATGTCGGAACGGAGAGGTATCCTACTGCTTAAATTCATGTGTTAGTGGGCATACGACGATGTTGTTGGGAGTTGAACGCTATGCGTTGTTCGACCCGGCCGTCAAATGTTGTGTACTTGCGAGGTGGTGTTTTTTGCATGTAGCGTACCGCTTGTAATGAGGCTTGAGCTCTTTTCCGCCTCTTTCGTGAATTGATCTACCAAATTTGGGGTACTCGGCATATATATTGTAAGACCGAGTCTTGGATGCGAAACATTATCGCATGTCGAATCGGAAAACGTGATTCCGAGATCCTGGCCAGGTTTAGATTAGGAGCCGTTTAATTATCGTTCCTACCAGGAGGAAATAAGTCTACATATACGAAATGTGATCGTGTATGAGTTCAGGGAAATGTGATCTCGTGGATGCCTTTTAATCATTCTTGCTGGGACACGATGCTAGTGCGTTTCATTTACCGTGAGAGATGTCGTCTTGTGTCGTCCTTGAATGCGTGATTTCATGATATTGTTCATGGTCATTGCATGATTGGGCACCGTCCAGGTCTTGGTTCGTGAATGGATGATAATATGTTGGATTTAATGTGATCATCGCATGACTTGACTTGGTTTGTTTGTCGAGTCTCAATCTTATCAATCTTATACCGCTAACGGTGAGATGCAAGCCCTAGTGAGCGTATTCGGGTGCCTAAGAGTGTCTTCCCCTAGTCTTTGAATAACATGATGGTTTCGTATTTGATTTCCATATGCTCTTATCATTATAATATTGTATTGCCTATCTTTTCTTATCGTAACCCACATTTATATTTATATATGCATCTCTATATACTTTTGTATTTCTTATTGTACTCATTAAAGTCATATTGCTGAGAGAACCAGGAGTTACTACTCCCCCACTGACTGGGCTGTTCATGTTTTTCATGATAACAGGTTGCTTGCTATTATGGAGACTTTTTTGGATATGATATTTTTGGGGGTTCGGGTGTAGCTAGCGGGCGTTGTCCCTGGAATTTTCCTTCACCTTCCCCCTCTAAATACGATATAGCTAATTTTGCTAAACACTTGTTCTTTGTTAACATCTTGAGAGACTCCGTCTCTTTGTTATTTTCCGCACTTAGTTGTAATATTTTGACACTCCTCGTTTTATTTAACTTGCCTGTATAAAAGTTTTTAAAAACTACCTATTTCCGCAATATAATTCACATGCTTGTTTGTTTATTATTTCCGCATTCGCGAGGGTTGTCACAGTTGGTATCAGAGCTTTGATCGCTCCCGACGCACACACGTGAACCCTAACTTAAACTACTTGACCTTGAAATAATAAATGAGAGAGTTGGGTAGAAGTTCAGGACTTTACTTGGTAGTCTATTTGTTTATGCTAATTGATAGGAGTAACTTAATTTGTTTTTTGTTTCTTATGAAGATGGTTAGACCGCGTTTATCTGAGATGTTTATGATGAGGCTCTTGCTCAATGCTGAAAATCAGCAAGATGCCGCTCTAGCTAATGCCAACAAGTTCCCTATTAAGGGATGACAACCATCAAGTGGCTATTCATGGGTCGCCGGACACATTGCAAGGAGTAAGATCGTGCCTTATGTGGTGGAGAGCCGTATTCCGACGGAGTTATCCGATTGGTTCCGTGAGATGGAGAAACAATTCGATCTATACCAGGTCCAGAAGAGGACAAGGTTAGGATTGCAAAGCACTTTCTGGTGAGGGAAGCCGACAACTGGTGGGCTATCACAAGTGCCACTGCCGTTCTTGAAGAGGACTTTAACTGGGCTTGCTTTAAAGCTCTTGTGGAGGGTAGATTTTATCCTAAAGAGCTTAAGCAGCAAAGGCTTAAAGAGTTCATTGACTTTAAACAAGGTAACCTATCGGCTCAAGAGTTTACTACGGAGTTTAATAAGCTCGCTCATTTTGCGCCGAGGCTTATTCGTGATGATGAAGATCGAGCTTTCTATTATCGTAACAAGTTGAATGCCATTCTTCAGAGTAAGGTGAGAAGGGGTACCGCATCCTTTGGAGATCTCTATGACGATGCCTTATGGGCTGAAAATTAAATGAAGGCTATTAGGGATGAAGCTTTATTGAATAATCCCTCTCCTTCTTATGCTCGTAGGCCGAATGCTTATGGGAAGAGGCCGTTTATTCCGTCTTCTTCAAATTCCTATGCTAACAAGAAGAGGTTTAATTCTTCCTCCAATGCGTATGTAAGGAATCCTGCTCCTTTTATTCCTAGAGCTACTTCAAATGTGGCTCATAGGCCTTATGATCCTCAAGCTCAAGGTCGTCAATGTAACCTTTGTAGACTACCATATCATCCCGGTAGATCTTGTACCAACCGACCTTATGTTTGCTACTTTTGTCAAAAGGGTGGTCATCGTTACGAGGATTGCCCCGACCGAAAGTTGCCCCCTCCTCCTAAACCTAAGGGTTGAATCTTTTTCATGAGTCGTGCCGAAGCCGAGGTCCATCCTGAAATCATTACGGGTATGTTCTCAATTTTAGAGCAATCGTGTCTTATTCTTTTTTATACCGGTGCTTCTATGTCTTTTGTGTCATCGACCTATGCTAGTAAATTATCTATCAAGCCTACATCTAGTGAGGATACTCCTATATCCTTACCATCCGAAGATATTATCTCTTGTTCAACCCTTTATCCAAAGGTACCTATTTCTATTTCGGGTTCTATCTTTCCCGCAAATCTCCTTAAGTTTCCTCTAGGAGAGTTTGATATTATTCTAGGTATAGATTGGCTAGCTTTGTATCATGCTAGGTTCGAGTGTCGTGATCAAAAGATTTTCTTAAAGAGTCCTTTAGGTGTTAGAATAACCTATAAGGGATCCCATCCCCGTAAAGGTGTGTCTTTAATTTCTGCTATGAAGTTGGTAAGTATGGTTAGAAAAGGTTACCAAGCATTATTGTGCGTTGTGACTTCTTCAAATACCTCTTTGCCAAGTATTGAAGATGTGCCTATTGTTCGAGAATTCATTGATGTATTTCCTGAAGATTTGCCCAGGATCCCTCCCGAGCGTGATGTTGAATTCTCTATTGATCTTGTTCCTGGTTCTGGTCCTATTGCCAAAGCTCCTTATCGTATGGCTCCGTCTGAATTGAAAGAATTAAGGAAGCAGCTAGATGAAATGATTAAAAAGGGTTTTATTCGACCAAGTGCCTCGCCTTGGGGTGCTCCCGTTCTTTTTGTGAAGAAGAAGGATGGTTCTATGAGATTATGTATCGATTATCGTGAGTTGAATCGGATTACAATCAAGAATAGGTATCCTTTACCGAGAATTGAAGATTTGTTTGATCAATTAAAGGGTGCTTCTACTTTTTCGAAGATTGATTTGAGGTCCGGTTATCATCAAATTCCGGCTAGAGATGTTGATATTCCAAAGACCGCTTTTAGTACGAGGTATGGCCATTATGAATTCAAGGTAATGCCATTTGGATTGACGAATGCTCCCGCTATCTTTATGGATCAGATAAACCGCACTTTTAGTGAGTATCTTGATAAATGTGTGGTGGTATTCATTGATGATATTCTAATTTTCTCCAAGTCCGAAGATGAGCATGCTATTCATTTGAGGATTATTTTGGGTGTTCTACGTCGACAGAAATGGTATGCTAAGTTCTCTAAGTGTGAGTTCTGGTTACCTAAAGTGTCCTTTCTTGGGCATGTGATTTCGAAAGAGTCCGACTGATATTAGAGAGATTCGAAGTTTTCTTGGTTTAGCTGGTTATTATCGAAGATTTGTCAAGGATTTCTCAAAGCTTGCTAGACCTATGACTCAGTTGTTGAAGAAGGAAACCAAATTCCTATGTAATGAAGCTTGTGAAGCAGCGTTTCAAGAATTAAAGAAGTGGTTAACTACCGCTCCGGTGTTGACTTTGCCTGAAGATGGAGTAGACTTTGATGTCTATTGTGATGCTTCTAAAATGGGATTGGGTTGTGTTCTTATGCAAAATCGGAAGGTGGTGGCTTATGCTTCAAGGCAATTGAGAGTTCATGAAGTGAACTATCCTACTCATGATCTAGAATTGGCCGCCATTGTTCATGCTTTGAAAGTATGGAGACATTATTTAATTGGAGTTCATTGTCATATCTTCACCGATCACAAGAGTTTGAAATACATATTTACTCAGAAAGAGTTGAATATGAGACAAAGAAGATGGTTGGAATTGGTGAACGAATATGATTTTGAGTTATTGTATCATGAAGGGAAGGCTAATGTTGTTGCAGATGCTCTGAGTAGGAAAGCTTCTCATGCTTTGAATGATATGCATGTTTTACCTGTTGATCTTTGTGCCGAGTTTCGAAGGTTGAGTTTGGAATTCGTAGAGCGTGGATTTGTTCATGTTGGTGCTATGATTGCCGAGCCTGTGTTTCTCCGTGAAATCCGCGAATGCCAAGTTGATGATCTTACCTACAAGTCTATTCAAGCCAAAATTCTTGAAGGTAAAGGTAAAGATTTCAAGTTTGATGATGAGGGTGTTCTTCGTTTCCATGGACGTTTATTTGTTCCTAATGCTCTTAATTTGATGAAGCGAGTTCTTGATGAAGCTCACCTTTCCCCTTATTCTATTCACCCCGGAGGTGATAAGATGTACAAAGATTTGAAGTTGCAGTTTTGGTGGCCAAATTTGAAGGGCGATGTTGTGTCATATGTTGGAAGATGTTTGACTTGCCAACAAGTGAAAATTGAACACAAAAGACCCGGTGGATTGCTACAACCGTTGAATATTCCGCTATGGAAGTGAAAATCTATCTCTATGGACTTTGTTATGGCTTTGCCGAGAACCGTAGGAGGTAAAGATGCTGTTTGGGTTGTTGTTGATCGATTGACCAAGTGTGCTAGATTTATTCCGATCAAAGAAACTTGGAGTTTGGATCGTTTAGCAAAGGCTTATGTGGATGAAATTGTTAGATACCATGGTGTTCCTATGGAGATTATATCCGACCGAGATCCGAGATTCTGTTCGAGATTTTGGAAAGCTTTGCAAGAGGCCATGGGTAGTAAGTTGCTGATGAGTACTGCATTTCATGCCGCTACGGATGGTCAGACTGAGAGGACTATTCAGACTTTAGAAGACTTGCTTAGGGCTTGTGCTCTTGACTTTCAGTCTAGTTGGGAAAAGAGTTACCGTTGGTGGAGTTTTCTTACAATAGTTATCATGCATCTATTAAGATGGCTCCATATGAAGCTCTTTATGGAAGGAAATGTCGGAGTCCTATATGTTGGAATCAATTGAGTGCCAATCGTGATTTAGGCCCCGATGTTCTTGTTGAAACCATTGATAATGTGAAGGTCATTCGTGATAGAATGAAAGCCGCTCAAGACCGTCAAAAGTCTTATGCCGATATCCGAAGAAGGCCTTTAGAATTTGAGGTGGGTGATAAAGTATTCTTGAAGGTATCTCCAATGAAGGGTGTTAAACGGTTTGGTGTTAAGGGTAAATTGAGCCCGAAATACATTGGACCCTTTGTTATTGTGAGGAGGATTGGTGCCGTTGCTTATAAGTTGGATTTGCCGCCGAATTTGGCTAAGGTTCATGATGTATTCCATGTTTCTCAGTTGAGAAAGTATGTTAGTGATCCAAGCCATGTATTTCAAAAGGAATTGCCCGAGCTTGAACCGAATTTATCCTTTGAAGAGAAGCCGATCCGTATCCTAGATCGTAAGGATAGGAAGTTGAGAAGTAAAGTAGTTCCGTTGGTGAAAATCTTGTGGAGAAGTACAAATGTCGAAGAAGAGACTTGGGAAACTGAAGCTTCTATGCGTAGTAATTATCCGAGTCTTTTCGAGTAAGGTAATTTTTTTTTTCCTCAAGTTTCGAGGGCGAAACTTTTTAAAAGGTGGGGTGATTGTAACACCCGAAAATGTACCCTATTTTTCTAGTAGAAATATTTTACGGAATCGTTTCAGTAATTTTAAGTTTTAATTAAGAATTTTAAGTTTCGAGTCGAATTTAGAATTTCCGAGTTCGTATTTGGAATTTCCGAGAAATTCCATGAGAATCCCGTCTTAAGGCGAGTTTGACTTTTGGTTGACTTTTTCCTTACTTATACTCATACTCCTTAACCTATTTTTCCAACTCAAACTCAAACAAACACATTTCTTCCTCTCTAAGAAAGATCAAACCCTTGCCGCCCTATTGTTTTTCGATCTTTGATTCATCCTAGCTCATTCATTACTCGATAGAATTCACGTAAGTTCGTCTCATTCTTCTCCCCGTACCTTCCTCTATCCGTATAGATATTAAAATCATCGTCTTTCTCGCTTTTCAAATTACCCGTCTTTCTCAAGATGAATTTCATTCATCTTTTATGATCTTTATGTAGGTGGTGACCTCCAAGATCCCGACAAAGACTATTACCTTATTGAGGAGGAGCTTGACGATTAGTAGAGACGCTTAAAGGTAATGGTGAAGGGTTACTCGGTATCATTTACGTGTTTTACATGCTTTATATGCTAGAAATCGTATTAGAATACGATTAGGAAGCCTAGAATTCATGGTATGATTAATGAATGTTGTTATATGATGAATATGGATGATGTATAATGATTGTTGATGATTATTAGAGGTATATTTGAGAATTGAAATGATTTGGAAATGAATTGAAGGCTCTCGGATGAACTGGTGCTCCCTGCCGGTCGACCGGCCGCCGGTCTGCCAACCGGCTGGGAACACATCAATAACATCCTTGAATTTTTGGGAAATTTTGTATGAGGTGTTCTGAGCCGGTCGACCGGCCGCCGGTCTCCTGACCGGCCTGGACCACTTTCTCTGTTTTTCTATGATTTTGGAATTTTGCCTGTGTTCCGAGCCGGCCCACTGGCCACCGGTCCCCTGCCCGGCCTGGAACACGGCTGTATATTCTTCCTATAATTTCTAAAACTCGTAATTTATAATAGTTCGCATGATCCGTTTATCGTATAATTTTACGTAGTGACTTATAATATTCATGTTTTGGATATATGATATCTTATTCGCCTGTATCACATGTTTCGTGACGGTTTTCGATATGTTCCCACTTTGAGTCGGTTTTTACAAATGTTACGGTTTGAGCACTATTTTGTCTTGTGCTTTGTATTCTCATTTCCTTGGCTACCTTCTCGTTCGTAAGGCTGGAATGTCGGAACGGAGAGGTATCCTACTGCATAAATGCATGTGTTAGTGGGCATACGACGACGTTGTTGGGAGTTGAACGCTATGCGTTGTTCGACCCGGCCGTCAAATGTTGTGTACTTGCGAGGTGGTGTTATTTGCATGTAGCGTACCGCTTGTAATAAGGCTTGAGCTCTTTTTCGCCTCTTTCGTGAATTGATCTACCGAATTTGGGGTACTCGGCATATATATTGTACGACCGAGTCTTGGATACGAAACGTTATCGCATGTCGAATCGGAAAACGTGATTCTGAGATCCTGGCCAGGTTTAGTTTAGGAGCCGTTTAATTATCGTTCCTACCAAGAGGAAATTTGTCTACATATACGAAATGTGATCGTGTATGAGTTCAGGGAAATGTGATCTCGTGGATGCCTTTTAATCATTCTTGCTGGGACACGATGCTAGTGCGTTTCATTTACCGTGAGAGATGTCGTCTTGTGTCGTCCTTGAATGCGTGATTTCATGATATTATTCATGGTCATTGCATGATTGGACACCGTCAATGTCTTGGTTCGTGAATGGATGATAATATGTTGGATTTAATGTGATCATCGCATGACTTGACTTGGTTTGTGTTTGTCGAGTCTCAAATCTTATCAAATCGTAATACCGTAACGGTGAGATGCAAGCCCCCTAGTGGCGTCTTCGGTTGCCATAAGTGTCTTCCCCTAGTCTTTGAATAACCTGATGGCTTCGGCATTTGATTTCCAATGATCTTATCAATTATATATATTGTATTGCCTATCTTTTCTTATCGTAACCCACATGTATATTTATATATGCATGCTCTACTTTTGTATTTCCTTATATGTACGTTAAAGGTGATATGGCTGGGAGAACCCGGAGTTACTCCCCACTGACTGTGGCGTTCATGTTTTTCATGAATGAACAGGTTGCTTGCTTTGGATGACTTTTTGGATATGATATTTTGGGGTTCGGGTGTGAGCTAGCGGGCGTTGTCCCTGGAAGTTTTCACCTCTAGACGATATTAGCTAATTTTGCTAAACACTTGTTCTTTGCTAACATTTTAAGAGACCCCGTCTCTTTGTTATTTTCCGCACTTAGTTTGTAATATTTGACACT
Source organism: Heliosperma pusillum (assembly GCA_022085475.1). Classification (NCBI taxonomy): domain Eukaryota; kingdom Viridiplantae; phylum Streptophyta; class Magnoliopsida; order Caryophyllales; family Caryophyllaceae; genus Heliosperma; species Heliosperma pusillum. The sequence continues at coordinate 91,543 of JAIUZE010070375.1, forward strand.
CCTCGTTTTATTTAACTTGCATGTATAAAAGTTTTTAAAACTTCACATTTCCGCTATATATTTCACATGCTTGTTTGTTTTATATTTCCGCATTCGCGAGGGTTGTCACAAAATCAGTTGGGACGACTAGGTTTCTCAATTTATTTGAAATCATGATTAACCGAATACCATAGTCATTTCATGAAAGGTTTATCCGTTTTGAAGGTAAAACCATGAATGAAATGAAGAATAATCTTCATTAGATTTCTAATCTACTTGTCTAAGTAGAGATTCATAAAAGTGAGTGGGAGCTCTAAAAGGGATGTTTATATTTTTAATTGTTAAAGAATAAAACACGGTTCAAGAGTAGGTTGGCACGATGTTGGCACAAGGCGAAGAAAAAAGGCAAGTCTATTTTGAATAGTAAAGTCAGAATCCAAGCAAGGTGTTAATCCCAACCTTTCATGATTATTTTATTACAGTGTAGGGCACAAGAAAAGAATCTGTCCCAAGTTTTCTAAAGAGTTAGAAATTGGGTGTAATATTATCACCCATAATATCTATATGATCGACATTTATTTTTGCTAAAATTCAAGTTTTGGGTATTAGATACCCATTATGGTTTTCATCAATGTATTCAATGCATATAATCATGATTCGTGCGATGACTAACCATGATTAAATGTCGACCTACAAGGGAAATATAACTATTGTAGTTTTATTTCTATAGAGACATAAAAAAAAAATAATGTGATCAATCTAGTTTTGGATTTAGAGGTACTTTAATAAACGTTATTTTTGACATGACCTCTAAATAAAGAATATATTATCCACTTTTGTGTACGACACAAGTGTTTCACTTTTGTGAATGGAACAAGCGTTGTATCTATTTATGCCTATACTTGGTCAATGGTTATCCCATACCAATCAAAGGTAACTATATTCTTGACCTAAATTAGAAATTACTTGTCATATAGATTGAAAAAGGCTCAAAATTGGTGACCCAAATCTAATCTTAATTCTGGATTGTGTAGCACATCTAAAACATTTGATTTTGAATGTTATGGTGTGTGCGAATCTTGTATTCAAGGCCAGATAATCTGTGCCCTTTTTATTGAAAAGGAAATCGAACTAGTGAGTTATTGGCCCTATTACATAAGAATATGCGTGGTCCAATAACAAACACAACCAGAGATTGTTATGACTATTTCACTTTATTTAGCAACGATTTAAGTAGATATTATATTTGATTTTACTTAATGAGGTGCTATGAAATTTTTTTGAAAAGTTCAAAGAGCTTCAATGTGAAGTAGTTAACCACCGAGAGTATTAGATCAAGGACTTACGACCAAATCGTAACTAAAATATATAAGTATTGATTTTGATTTTCACCAAAAGTATTGTGAAATAGTCTCACGAGTTAACTTTTCTAACACACATTATGCGATAAGGCGTTATTAAATAGAGAAACAGAACCTTATACGATATGGTTTTGTCGTTGTCAAGTCAAACTGTGACAACCCTCGCGAATGCGGAAATATAAAACAAACAAGCATGTGAATTATATAGCGGAAATATGAAGTTTTTAAAAACTTTTATACATGCAAGGAAAGAATACGAGGAGTGTCAAAAAATTACAAACTAAAGTACGAATTATACTACATCAAGAGACGAAGTCTCTCCAAAATGTTAACAAGTAAAAGTGTTTAGCAAATAAGCTAAAATCGTCTAGAGGTGTTTTAATCCAGGGACAACGCATGCTAGCTCACACCCGAACCCAAAATGTCAAGCAAAAAGCCATCCATGCAAGCAACCTGTTCATCCATGAAAAACATGAACGCCACAATCAGTGGGGAGTAACTCCGAGTTCTCCCAGCCATATCACATTAAACGTACATAGAAGGAAATACAAAAGTAGAGCATGCATACATATAGATATACATGTGAGATACGATAAGGATAGATAGGCTTCAATAGATAAGATAAGGCATATGGAATACAAAATCTCGAAATCCATCATTTATTCAAAGACTCTGTGGACACTCTTAGGCAACCGAATACGCTCACTAGGGCTTGCATCTAACCGTTAGCGGTATAAGATTGATAAGATTGAGACTCGACATACAAACCAAGCCAAGTCATGCGATGATCACATTAAATCCAACATATTATCATCCATTCACGAACCAAGACATTGACAGTGTC
>JAIUZE010070376.1:0-109105 GCA_022085475.1 Heliosperma pusillum
TCAAATTAAACTACGATCTCGTCTTATAATTTCTAACATGTGAGAAATAATAATTTTATGAAAATACTTTTAATTAAATAATTTACTTATTAAAATTTCCCACTTGCTAAATATTACAAAACACGATAAATTAACACTAAACTCAAAAACCGTCACAAGACTAAAAAGGTGACTCATGTGCTGTTTTGGGCCGGACCTAACACGGGCCTGGACTGGGCCCACGGGCCTGGTTTGGGCTGTTTTGGCTTTTTGATCGACTTTACTAAAAACCGTTTCATAATATTTCCCGCATGCTTAACATATTTAAAACCCGTCAAAACAACAACAAAACAATCAAGTATCGACACAAGACCCAAGGACCATACCCGGACCAAATCCAGACCTGGCTGGACCGGCCTGAACCGGCTGAACCAGGCCTGAACCGGCCGGTTTGGGCTGGTTTTCAAACCACCTTACACGGTCACTTCCACGGCCAACACCACCACAAATCCAAATAAATTCTAACATGATTTTAATTAACAACAACCATTTTAACAACCAATTTAACCATCAATCATACAAAAATCATGGTTATAAATAAATCATACCAATATGTCAAGAACCCAAAACTTGTTATAAATTCATAAAACATAATAATAACAACTACTTATCATGTTACTAACTAAAAATCATAAGTAACAATAATATAAACTAAAACAAAAGCTATGTAACATTAATTCGTCGAGTAACTCGGAATCGTTACCTTAGCTAGCAAAATCAAGTAGCACCAAAATAAGAAGTAAAGAAAAATAAGAAACCCGTCTTCTAATCTTCTCCTAAAATATACGAGTCACCAAACTCGTCTTCAAAATCTTCCCCTATAAGAAATGACAAGAAAAATATTTGTTAGAATTAAAACTTGATTTTCCATAATTAAAGTGTTGAAAACGATTTTGTCGGAATTGAAAATAAACCGTAATTGAAGATGGAGAGCGAAGAGGAGATTCTAGAAATATAAGTTAGGACGGATTTGAATAAGAAATGAAGGTTTTATGACGATTTTGCTCAAGAACGACGAAGAACGATGAAGAACGACGAAGAACGATGAAGAACGATTAAAGAAAGTGTTAATTTGATCTTAATTTGATTTATTGTAAAATGAAAAGTTGTTAGTGAGTAAGTGTGGTGAGGGCCGTGTGTTTATAGAGAAAATAATGAGTCGGGTTTTGAAATTGTTGTTACGGAATTGACTCGGGTTTAATAATTATATTACGGTAATTAATTAGCTATAAAGTTAATTAAATCAAATATCAAGATATTATGTTATTGTAATCAAAAGAAAGAAAAATATCAAGCCCTATTAGAGGAGGGAGTGCCGTGAGGATAGGAGAGAAAACGGGTCTGATTTTGAGCGATTTGCGTAATTTAATCGGACGGATCGATAAAGCTACAAATATCTTAGATATTTGTATTAGTTTAATCGAAACAATCAAAAGATCTAATTGTGAGTGGAAAAAGATGACATGGGCGTGTGACTCATGCCAAAGTAGAGTTCCGGGTTTGTTTCGGGATTTACGATGACTCGGGAATAGTTAAATGACGTTCGGGTTAAAACCGTAAAAGTTATTCTTTAATTCCAAATAAATTCAAAATAATTATATTAAATTTTCATAAATCCCAATAAATCTTAATAAAAATAAATTAAAAATATTATTTTTTTAAATAAAATTTCGGTCTTCCAAATTACAAGGCGAGTCGGAAAAAGTCAACGAAAGTCAAAGTTGACTTAAAAACGGGATTCTCATGGAATCTCTCAAAAATTCCAAATACGAACTCGGAATTTCAAAATTCAACTGGAAACAATAAATTCCACTTTAAAACTTAAACAGGCTCAAAAGTATTCGTAAAATATTTTCACTAGAAAAATAGGGTACTTTTCGGGTTGTTACACTTTGGCTAAGTTATTGGTCGTTTACTTTATTAATAAGTACGGGAATTAATTGAAATAGGAATTAATTTTTTTTTTAATATTAATTTTTAATTATATTATTAATATTTCAATAAAAGTTTTATATTAAGGGGGATTGTAATTTTTAGACTGTAATATGGATTGTGATTTCTTATTGTATTTTTGTATATTAATTCTGAAATATAAAATTCCAAATTTTTATAAATTTTTTTTTATAATTGAATCATAGTATCATAAAATCTCAATCATATCATATAATCAACTCTAAAATTAAGAAGCTTGGAGAGGGGATGAAAGAGAGTAATTAAATGTAGAGTGCATGAGAGAGAGTAATTAAATGGTGTTGAGTTTCTGTGGGTCCTACTCACCATAAAAGGGGGAAAAAGTAGAGTTTTTTCCAGCCAATAGAAAGGCTGGAAAAAACTCCCCTTTTATATATAGGGGGGATATGTGTAATATGCTTGGCCCATGCGGTCCTACCCAGTTAGTCAATGTTTAGTATCATTGTTGTATGTTGATGATTTATGTTTAGCGCATATCTTCACAAGTCAGTCGAACAATTGTAATAATTTTCATGAGTTTTTCGATACTCGTATAAAATGATATTTTTGTACCAGTTGATGGCCTTATAATCTTCCGTATATGCTTCGCCCCTGTGTTCCTGCTCAATTATTTCATACTTTTAGCTTTTGAGGTCATTGTCTACTCGTTGATGACCCCTGTCCTACAACAGCCAAATGCTGAAGCTTCTCCCAGAGTTCTCCTCTACCTCTAATATCTTTATAAGCATACACCTTTGTTAGAAGAAAACAATGCTTAATAATTTTGCACTTTGCATGTATATGAATAAGTTGAGGGTCATATTTTATAATGTGAATATCATAGACTTGTGGGTTCCGAACAATCCACGCTATGCCTCCTTTATGTAAGTTTCAATTTGAAGCAAAGCTCCATCCATCAAGCATATTACCAGCCACCTTATTAACATTTCCGGCTTTTATTTTTGCTTCCAAAAGTCCGAATAAACCTATCTCTATTTTATGTAAAAATTACATTATTTGTTTTTGCTCATCTACCTTATTAGCACTCATATTGTTCAAAAACACAATCTTATCCATGAGGAAAGTCAGTAACTGGGGTAACTTATTGTCCAACACCATCCTCTACTCCATTCAAGGCATCAAGAATTGTATTCTCATCCTTCCTAATGCCCCCACTTTGACTCATTAAGCTTCCCTGTTTATTCGGCCTTATAATGTTGATTTTTGGAGTTCAAATAGAGTTTTATACAACATGTTGCTCAATTTGAGGATTTTGTTGCTTCTCTTCAACAGTCTGACTCATGGCAGTATCCATAGAAGCAGGGATAATATGTTTATGAATATATTGTCATACCTGCTTAATAGGAACCCTTTCCCGGTTATCTTTCTTTCCATTCATGCACATATCACCTGTATGGCTTATTCCTTTGCAATTCTGGCATATAAAGGGTTGTTATTCATATTCCACCTTGATAACAACAACTTTGTCGCACTCATCAAGGAACTTAATCTGCTTAGGGGAAGATTTTTGAACAGTTAGCTCCATTATATCACTGACATAAACTAACCTGGTTTTTTCCTCGTACGCTTGATCACTTATGACATACCTACCCACAAGGGAAGAGATAGTTGGTAAACATTTCCCCCAAAACTTCAAGCGGAGCTGCTGCAACCTTACCCATGTTGACACCTCCTTAATTTCCTCTTTAAGGAGTTAAGTTTCAGAGGTCCATGGCTTAACTATAAGAGTTTATTGTCAAAATTTACATATCCAACATTCATAATGGTACCAAGTTATCATTTTGCTTAAAACGTAACAAAAGTATCTCATTTGGTAAGAAAGACAACTTATCAGTACGATGTTTCCCTTAAAATTTATGAACAAATCTGGTCCACTTTGTTTGGTCTGGTCCGTTCTAAGAACACAACTACTCTTCATCTTCTTCATTTATTCATTCTCTCTTTAACGTTTTCTACTTTTTTCCTCGTCAATTTCGTCCTTATTTTCCTTACCTTCACTTTAAATAATGCTGCTATTTTAAAAGAGATTCAATGGGACGCTCAAGGAATTACCCAACATGCCATCATCTATTATAAATACTTTTGATTTGACCAACAACCACCTACAAGGTCCGCTACCAAACTCATTGTTTGGAATGATAGCACTTAAGATTTTGAAAATTTCCTCCAACAAGTTAAATGGAACTCTTAATTTAAATTTGATTGAACATCTCAAAAACATGTCTTCTCTTGAACTTGCATTTAACAACCTGTCAATTGAAGCAAATTATATCAGGACTGAGGTTTCTTCTTTTCCGCAGTTGAACACTTTGAGACTTGCTTCATGCAAAGTGTTGTCTAAATTAGGGAACACACATTTACCATATGACACTGAAACTGCTACTCGATGACTAATGCGTTCATCGAGTGAAGGAGGAAATCAATTTGGGGAAACTAATTTAGCGTTTTCGAATAAAGGGATAAAGATGTTGAGTGATGTTTTTGTTTTCAAATTTAGGGGAAATTAAAATTAGTGTTTCTTTTTTTCTGAAGGAGTAAATCTTAAAGTTCAAAAATGATTTGGTAGTTATTAATTCCCTTCCAAGGGTATAGTAATGTTAAATGTGCAATAAAGGGAAACCACCCTTAACTTCAATCAAAAATAAAAATAGGGAATTTCTACATGGCACCCCTGTCTTTTGGCGATCTCTACAAGGTTCTCCTTCACTTTCTGAAACATACATGGTACCCTAACTTTAATCATTAATCATCGTCGTAACCCTAAACTTTTATCCTATCAATTTCTTCTGTTAATTGACGACATGGATGTTTATTTATCCTTTCTTTATCAATCACATAATTAACCTATAATAATATTAGTTTAAAACTAATTTGATATTATAGCCATACTATATCACATCAAACACTATAACCCCTACCGTAACCACCCTACCCCATCTTACCAAAACTTGATCGTCCCTATGCCCCACTTCTATCACTCATCCATTTTCTTTCGTCCTTAATTTTCACTGCCCCATTTAGCGCACTTTTATTACACCATTTGTGTAAATCTTGCAATTTCTAACTAAAAGGATATAATGACATGTACAAGTGGCGATGCAAAGTTGGGGTTAATTGGTCGAGTTGAGTTGAGAAGGCGGTCTGATATATTATAGGGGTGTTTATTGGCAAGAATGAAAATCAAAGTAATGCTTATTAGAAATGATATTAGTGTCGAGAAGGGAAAAAAACGAAGGTTTATTAGCAAAAGTGGTGGTACGATGTGGGCGAAGCAAAAAATTGGTGGTCAGATAAATACTAGGGTGAAGTTGGTAGTACTGACACGTGTGATGGTGGTAGGACATAATGGGTGGTGGTGAAATGAATCAGGTGTTTGATAGTTTATAGTCATTTGTGGAAGAGAAGGATTAATTGTAGTCAGACATCACGAAATGAAGCAGTTAACAAAAGTTCACGATAGATAGTGTACGTGAGTAGAATGTTAAGTTTAGCTTTATGCTAATAATATTATAGGTTAATCATGTGACTAAATTAAAAGAAAAGGTAAAGTAAGCAGCCATGTCATCAGTTAACGGAATAAATTGACGGAATAAAAGTGTAAGGTTACGGAGATCATTAATGATTAGAGTTACGGTATCATGTATATTTTGAAAAGGGAAAAGGGTACCATGTATAAATCGCAAAAACACAGGGGTATCATGTAAAATATCTCATAAAAATATAATTTCTATGTTTATCAATAACAACCCTTAAGTCAGCGATAAAACAAAATATTCTAATTATATTTATAGCCTAGTTGCATATGCATATGCAAATACCAATTTTTACCATTTTTCAATGACCTACTTTGACCTACTTTTTTTTCTATTTTTTTCGTTCTACCATTCTAAATGTATCAAGAATAAAATTAGGGTTTTTCTACGTGGTAACCCTTTATTTTTCCATATTCCACATGGTAACCTTACGTTTTCCAAGCACACACGTGGTAACCCTCTACTCTATTAATACTTATAAGCGTGACCCTGAATTTGGTTTCTCCGTCAAATATCTAACGGAAAATGACGTGGCAGATTTAATTTTGAGTTTTTCTACATGGTAACCCTATATTTTTAAAAAATTTACACGATAACCCTATTCTTGAACAAATCAAACGTGCTTAAAAAAATAATCATTCAATTAATCATTTTTCTCTCATTTTCACTCGACTACCCCATCTAGTTTTGATACGTTCATGCTTGAACTCTTGGGCATGTTAATGAATTGTTTTGACTTCCACCTTTTTGATGTTATTAATTTCAATATCATGGTTGTTTCCAACACCCGAACGATAGATCATTTGTCTCTTTGTGTCATAGGCCTATTCATTTGGTCAAAGTTTGCCCATCCAACAAATGAACGAGCTCCAAGGACGGAGACTAAGTTATTCACCTTGTAGACAAAAGAAGCCTAAAAAAAAGCTATCAAACACGTTTCTCCAATATACTTTATATAAACGAGTAGTGAAATATCTTCTTTCGATAGTGGAAAAGCCTTAACAAGATCCTCTAAATACCAAATTAAAAACCCCCTAAGAGCGAAGAGAAGGAGATGTAACGTGCTTCAGTCATTAAATGGACGAGATTTGACATTTTGGTGTAATTGAGGGAAAATGCGAGAACAATAATTAATTAAATGAGTAAATCTATAAGCGTGCGTGTTTTGTACAAAAAAGGGTTATCGTGCAAATTTTTTAAAAACAAAGGGTTACCATGTAGAGAAAACTCGTAACTAAATTAGCCACGTCACTTTCCGTTAGATACTTAACGGAAAAACGAAGTTCAGGGTCATGCTAATAAGTAATGATAGAGTATAGGGTTACCACGTGTGTGGTTTGAAAACATAAGGTTACCATGTGGAATCCGAAAAAATATAGGGTTATCATGTAGATCCATGTAAATCCATGTGGCATTGGCAGGAATATGGTTAATGACTGGCTATTTCCCATCCATACAGATCCCCTCCAGTACCATATCCTATCCAGTACCTTTCATTACTTTTAAATGGTACAAATTTCACTTCGGAACGATCTAACGGTCAACTGTTTAGCAGAGGCGGAGAGGGAATACTGATTTTATGTTGTTGTATTAGAGTTAATGGAAGAAAATGAAGAGAAAAAGGTAATAGCGAGGCTCCATTTAGGTTTCCCACATACAAGTTGTCTTCCTTCTCTCACTCTTTTTTTTAAAATAATAATGCTAACCAATGATGCAGTCCGCGGCGGTCATGGAAGAGAGCAAGAACTTGGTCCTCACATTATTTAACAACCGAGAAACAAGAATGGTCATGCCCAATTTTTTTCCCTTAATATTTTGGCTTATTAAAAGCATGACCGGTCGCCAAATTTTGATGAACATATTCTTAGGATTTTTCTAAGATACAAATTAGTTTGAGTTAATATAAGAAGAGAAGACTTAGGTTGGATTATTCTCATAAAATAACTCTATATTTTACAAGTCTTAACTTAAAAAAGTGGATAAGTAATTTTTAAATGATTGGTCTATTAGAGGTAGTAGTCATTTGAGATTTATTAGGTAAGAACCTCCTCGGTTAACATGTGGTACCCTACTTGAAGAATATCTTTACAATTAACGTGAGTTATTAGTGTATAAATACATGATAAACTAAAATGGAGAAAAAACTAACAAAAAACTGAATCTTGTGGTCGAGATCTCCTTAAATTTAGTGAAATTAGGTCCATTTCAATTTATGTGTCAGTTGCATTCGCCTGCAGGTCCCGTAGGATATCATTTCCAGGGCTAGTGATAATACCGATTGGTTGAGTTATGTCCGTTTTAGGTGATATATGACTATATGAGTATACATGACAATATTGACCCGATTCAAATCACCGGTTCTTTTTAGGTTGAGTCATGACCCTCAATCACAAATCGCATATATGACCCAAATTTAAAATTAATCCGACTAAATCTTAGCTCAACCTTAGTTTTGCAAGCCCCAAAAGTAACCAGACTCAAAAACACATCAGATTTGTAAAATTTTAAAAGTCGTAAAAACAGAGCAATTATTTGTATATCTGCCAAAATTATGAGAAGTAGAATTTAGATGTAATTTTATATAAAAGTTCACTTAATTTTGCGCATATCAATGTACTTGTTATGGCAACTTTAGGGTAATCCTCATACGCCAACCAAATAGTTTTTGTCAATCCGTCAATTCAAACATTATACTCCGAATCGTATTGGTAGTTAGATAGGTACGATTTGATCATATTGCTCATTCATTATTAGCAGTTGAATCTGCCTGTTGTCCTTTGCAAGTCCAACACCTGAAGCAATTTTCATGAACTTTTGAATGATCTTCTGTCCAAAATGAGCGATGGTTTAAGTATAAATCAGATCTCATTAACATGTAAATCACTCAAAAAAGGCAAAAGACAATCATCAATATTCAATAGGATATGTTTTAAAATATTTGTGTAAGTCCACTTTACATAAGAATAGAAATGCTATTAGTGTCGAGAATGGAAAGAAAACGAAGGTTTATTAGCAAAAGTGGTGGTACGATGTGGGCGGAGCAAAAAATTGGTGGTGAGATAAATACTAGGGTAAAGTTAGTAGACTCACACGTGTGATGGTGGTGGGACATAATGGGTGATGGTGAAATGAATCAGGTGTTTGATAGTATATAGTCATTTATGGGAAAAGAAGGATTAATTGTAGTAAGGCATCACATAATGGAGCAATTAACAAATGTTGACGATAGATAGTGTACGTGTGTATAATGTTAACTTTAGTTTTAAGCTAATAATATTATAGGTTAATCATGTGATTAAATTAAAAGAAAAGGTGAAGTAAGCAGCCATCTCATTAGTTAACATAATAAATTGACGGAATAAAAGTGTAAGGTTAAGACGATCATTAATGATTAGAGTTAGGGGTATCATGTATATTTCAAAAAGTGAAAGGGAACCATGTATTTTTTGCAAAAACACAAGGGTATCATGTAGAATATCTCATAAAAATATAATGACTATGTTTATCAATGACAACCATTAAGTCAAGGATAAACCCAAAATATTCTAATTATACTCGTAACCTAATTGCATATGCATATGCAAATACAAATTTTTACCATTTCTCAATGACCTACCTTGACCTACTTTATTTTATATTTTTTTCCTTCTACCATTCTAAATGTATCAAGAATAAAATTATTATAAATTGATACTAACAAATCATATAACTCCATGTGGCATTGGTAGGAATATGGTTAATTACTGGCTATTTTCCACCCATATAGATCCTCTCCAGTACCATATCCTATCCAGTACCTTTCAGTACTTTTAAAGGGTACGAATTGTTGTATGTTGATGATTATAAGCATTGTTGTATGTTGATGATTATGTTTAGCGCAAGTTTTCACAAGTCAGTCCGACAATTGTTGTAATTTTCATGAATTTTTGTATACTCTTAATGTATGATATATCTTTGTACTAGTTGGTGGCCTTATAATCTCCCATATATGCTTCACCCATGTGTTCATGCTCAGTTAATGTATACATTTAGATTTTGTGGTCATTGTCTACTCGAAATTAATTCATGACAGCGTCCATCACAGCGTAGTGTTTCTTGTTAATCGAAACTCACAATGACATTTTTTTGGCCAGTATTTTGATTGGGGTCCAAATCATCACTCAATTTATAAAATGAGTGTCAGGAGAGCATGACAGTAAGTCCCTTGTCGTGGAATGGTGTACGGTAAACGAAGTGAAAAAAGAGATACACTTGTAACGTTTCAAAATACTTTAAAGTCTTCACTTAGCTCGACTCATAAGTCGTCACTTCTGCTAAAAGTTCTAAATATAATACACAATTACCGTTAGCTCGTAAGCTCGACCAATGTTTTTTTGCTTTATCAACGGTAAATCAATCAGTTGAATATTACCATTATTAAAGAAAAATAATCGGTATCCGACAACAATTTAAATCACAAGATTATGGTACGGTAATAGTTTATAACAAAATCGGAGATGAGGTGTTATACTGCACCATTCAAACTTAAAAAAAAAACTTGAAGAAGGAGGTTATTGTCTAATAGACGTTGGTAGAGCGTAGTGAGTCAGGTCATGTTTGGAGAGTTACCTCTTAGAGCGTATCAAGCGTGAACTCCTAACTCGAGCATCAAAGTATAATTTGTACGATCAGCAGTTGGACCTGTAAACTGTATGGGACCTGTAAACCGTAACATATATATTTTGAAGTGAGTATGAGTAATAGCTACTGTAGGATGAAATATTTATCATTCTAATTTGATAAAGAAAATGGTAACACATTCTAACTTAGACACTCAAGGTTCCATGTATGCAATCAACATTGTATGACGTGTAATTTGACTAAATAGCGGTTACCTGGACTGATATATCTGTTCTTGATGGCCCAATCTTCTCGCATTGATGCAAATTTTTTGAAGGGTGCACCTAAACAAGATGAAAACGAGTTTATCAAAATGCTTACAAAAACTTAGTTTTAAAAGGCGAGTTTCAAAAGGTGTGAGATGCACTGAGGCCAAGGAGCCCTAGCTACGAGGCGCAGAGCCAGGGCATATATACAATAATACACAAACTAGTTTGCAAGAAATTTTGGATTTTCAATATATATACAGTAATATTTAAGGAACACTGTCCTTTTTGAATTTTAAAGAGGATAATAGTAAAATAAGGTTTATGAAGCAAAGAGATGCTAAAATGAAAGAAGTACAATAAAAAGGATAGAATTTGCATGTAATGCACATTGCTTGTTAGAGGAGGGCCTAGGGGGTCAATGCGTCACGACTGAAGAGGCAGTTGGGTTAATGCCCCACCGGGTCTTCAATTGAAGCGCGCCAATAGTACAAACAAATTATTGTATCATCAATACAAAGAGTCAAAGACGTTCCTTCCAAGAACACTTTGTAACTAGAACAGACTTGAAGTGATCGAGTCATCTCCCTCATAACTAAAGAAACTGTATCGTTGTGAGCATAAAGCAACAATGATATAAGGAGTGTACAAAATTCAATACTACACGTTATGTTTGACAACGATAATGTAATAAACAAAGCGACAATAATTACCTTCAAGTTCTACCATGGCCTTCTTTATGACAGGCTTAAACTTTCCTGCAAGAAAGTTTGAATTACATAGTTGGTATTTCATTGACGATACTTTTTTTTTCCTGTTCTATTAAGTAACTGTACTGACTAATGCAAAGTTGGAAAAATTAGACTTTAGAGTAAGTAACACACTTGTAATATGTCATCAATCATGAATGTTTCAATCTTTAACAATAAACATACCGTGTCTTCTTTCTACATCCATTAGAGAAGTTAAGGTAGTTCCACCAACCGTCCATTCACTAACTGGGGCACCCAAATTGCCGACCTAGTTGCAAAATATATTAGAGTTATTTACAGAAGAAACTATGAGAAGAATCAAGTCCACTATTCCAGTGTCAGGATGAAAGGAACATACTGAAGATATGAGTCCAGTTTTTCCAGCATGAAGAAGTATTGCAGCACCATACCCCAGTACATAGCAATAGTTAGCGTCAAATTTTGTGGGAAGGCCACATCTCCCCTCGTAGCTGTGCAACGATAAATCAAAACATAATAAACTGTCAATTAGGACTTTTCGAAAATCCAGGCTTTATCTCTTTTCGGAGACGCATTTAACATGCCATTGGTCACTGTGAAACAGTCTCATATAAATATAAATGCACGACCACTCCGCTTTATCTTGGATGCCGACCACTATGATATATCCATTTACCCACTAAGAAATTTTACAAATTACTTTATAGTTGGGGTCCATCTCGTGATAAATTTTATCATTAAAGTGTGTCATATAAGTATTCGTGTTATAATTCGGAATCAGCTTATTGCAAGAAATGTGGTTACCCGTAGAAGTGAGACAGTCCTAGAAATTTTGCAGCATAAGTACCCGCATGCCTTCTTTTTTCCAGCTCTGCTTCTACCATTTCTATAAGCATCTTCTCGGTTTCTATTTTTGAAACCTAGGAAAAACACATACATAGATCAGTATGCAATAGGACAAGAGTTGTCACATGTTGTTTATAAACTTGCACTACATAATACTCCAGTTGCATGAAAGATGCGATTGTGATGAAATTAAATGAATAAAAGTCATTGTTAACACTTGAATTTTACCTGAACATTTCCATGTGGATCTCTCTCAATCAACAGTTGGTCTCTAATTGTTTGGGGCAAGAGTTCAAAGAGTTGACGAGACTGATCTTTTATCTTCTTCTTCCACTCTCCACCTTCATCAACAACACCACTGGCTAAAATCTCATTAAGCTCCGCAATTAGCTGTTGGACCTACAATCCAAGAAGGTTTTTAATAAAGTGTAGATAATAATAGGCAACCCTTTCTACCGTGGAATGCATAACTACCTCAGGAATGAAATCAATCAAGCCTTCTGGTACAAGTACAACACCATAGTTGAACCCGAGCTCTGAACGTTTGCAGACTATATCAGTGATGTAATCTGTTACATTCTTCAATGTCTGCTTCTTTGCATACACCTGCAAAATGAGACAAAGGAGCCTCTTGTGAGCTATACTTTGGGCAGTATAAATGCAAACTTCACATGAGATGGCTCACTTTATTTCACCCAACTACTCATTCATCAAACATTGAGACATGTAACTTAAATAGAATGACAAGAAGATCGGATGCCTGAACAAATGACATGTCGTATGCACCTTGTTTGATTATGAAAAGAATAACATGCACTAATTGAAAAGCAGTATCAATATTTCCCAATAATTTAGCAGCCGATTGTAGTGTCGTGTCACAGGATAATTACTGCCCGTTTACATTTCATAAGGCTCCGTAACATCTCTTCATCGTTGTAATTTTTTTTTATAAACATGATGCATCTCAAATGAACCTAGTTATGATCATGATAAAGATTTGTCAACCTACATGGTTCATTAATAAGGCATTACAATACGTACAAAACTAAACCAGATACCTACTCTTTTTCATGAAAAATAAACAAGTACCTCTTCACCAATAAATGTTACATTTGGACAGGTCTGAAGAGCACATTCCAATGTGATGTGAGAAGCTGCACGTCCCATGAGTCTGATGACTGAAAGATTCAAGTTGTAAAAAAAAATGATAAACATTCTGAGTTTATATATATTACCATGATATGAAGCAAGAGAATACTCAGACAGGTGACAATCTAGATATAATAGACCTTATTTCATGTTTTGTTACAAAACCCAAGTCTTGAAAGTTGAAATATAATAATTAAGACATTTCCTTTATAACGAAGTGCACATCTCTATCAAAATCCAATCGATGTTGGGGTTGAGAAATATTGTACATGTTTACGTTAATCTAATAACTTACAATGGTAGTATTTTCCAGTGGAGCGGGCATCAATCATGACATTTCCTATCATTTCTGCATAAACCTGTTCATATTTACCAACAATAAGTTAGTATTATTAATGCTATCAAAACAATTGAGTGTGACGTAAAGTCATAAACTCTGGGATAATTGGCTGATTGGGGAATGAAATAACTGACGGTTTCAACAAGACCTGCTACTGTAAGCAACAAACTTTCTATAATTATTTGTTAAATGCATACTTAAATACATTAGATGCGAGTCCTTTCGAATATAAAATAAAATGAACAATGTCTACCTTGAAATGTAGTATGAGACAACGAAAAATTTGAAAAGATAAAATTCGATAATTCTTATATGTTTAGACAAGTAAATTAATGGTTGATCTCATGAGTTCAGATGTCAAAAGTGTAGAATTTTTTAAACTATAAATTAAAGATGACTAACTTACCTTGCAAGCAGTGTCAAACCCAAAACTTGTGGGAACTTCTTTGCATTTCAGATCACCATCAATAGTTTTGGGGCAGCCTATGACACGAGTCTTCAGATTTTTACCCCTACATATGAAAACAGACATGAAGTCAAATCATACAGAATTGCATAATGTTATTGATCATGAACAAGGATCTGCATGAGCCAATCAATTCATGCTGATGCAATACCTAAAATTTTCTGCGAGAAGACATGCATTTGTATTTGAGTCATCCCCTCCAATGATAACAAGTCCATCCAAATCAAGCTTTGTAACTGTGTCCTCGGCTTGTTTAAACTGGTGTAAACATTCATGTTAAGTGATAAGTTGATGCAACTACATACTTTAGTACTGAAACTTGTGGCCATCCACTTTAAAGGAAAGATAATTCATGATGATTTACTAAATTAATCTAAACAACGGAGATACATGAAATTACCTGTTCTGGATTTTCAATTTTGTCTCTGCCACTACAAATCATATCAAAGCCACCCTATCAAGTATCCCAAAAAAACAAAAACTGTCAAATAGTATATACAACACATTGCCGCAAGTATATTGATGAGGAGAACAAGCAGAGGCTGCTGAGTATCATGTGTGAGAAGTGCATGTTGTTAAGTACTTGTAATTATGCATTGATAGGAGGTAATTAACTCAATATTGCCGTCCACTATGTCTAAGGGCAATAACAATGGTATATCAACTCAATATTGCCCTCCATAAAGATGGTATGGAACTTTTTCTATTGAGAAGAGATAAAAGGTTTTTATATGTGATCATATGGAAACTTCAAGGTCTTGAACCGATGTTATTTTCCTCAAAAGCACATAAAGGCCGGTAACATACTAAATCAAGCATTCTTGCAACCATATTTAAAAATGTGTCTATTTAGAAGGTATGGGAATCGCGGCCTAATGCACTATATCTGGATATGCATAACATTACCTAGGGTTGTTTCCGGAACACACAATGAAACATGTTGCGTTGCATTAAATGACTGCTACTTCATAGTAAATATAAGTGCAACCAGTTTAATGAGTCATTATGCCACCTTATACATTAACAACCTTTATAAAATACTTCAGGTTTGTGTCCATTAAGAAAGACATTCGTACAAGAGATGCATGAAATTCGTAGGAAAATAACCCACCTGATTTCTATAGGGATGAACAAACTCTGATGTTAGCTCAACATATTTACATTTCATGACTCCAGCTGGGCCACCTTTAAACCCATACATTATGCTTCCTTTTGTCTGACTCTGTAAGTAATCTAAAAGCCATAAAAAAAGAACCAGAATAACTTTTCATCCTTGATTCCAAAGTATTTATCAGTGCCCATATGTATCATGAAACACTGATTATCCAGCGAGACAGTTGTACAACGGTCAACTGCTTTATAATACGCTGTATTGGCTGACAAGGCCGTTGTACACTGTGCATCTATCTAACAAATTAATTTATGATCCTGAAGATATATATATATATAATATATATATATATATATATATATATATATATATATATATATATATATATATATATATATATATATATATATATATACAAATTTTTAAAAAGACAAATGCGATGATAGATAAAAAAAGTTGTAGTGGAATGGTTGTAAATATAATCACCAAAAATTCCACAAATGACATTATGACCACCAGGAGCCTGTCCACCAGAAAGCACAACACCAATTTTCAAACTATGATCTGCCTTAAATTTGGACGACCCACTTGGCACCACCGAAGCTGAAGGCTGCCCAAAAAGATTCGGGAAAAGTTTTGCAATCTCATCTGAGATTAGCAGTAATCAGGATATAGGTCATTGATCAATCATTCACTAAGTTTGCATTTCAGTTCATATAATAATACGTATATATTAGCAAAATCTACACCTTTGCTACATAACAACTTTGAAATATAGAATGAAAAGCAAGAAATTATTTGGAAGTCAAATGAACTTCACAGTAGAACAAATGATCTGATAAAGTCAATAGTTGGTCAGTATGATACTCAGACTCGTTTCGAAGAGTCTTTTAGGAGTGCATACCCAACACAAGACTTGGCTATTTTATGACAAAAAAATTAAGTTTTGAGTAAAAAATGAGCGTTCGAGTCTCATACCAATCGCTAAGTGTGATGCATATGTAGGACAAATAAAGTATCATAGGTTAGCAACAAAGGGTGGTCACATGGAGACACCAACTCAATCAGAAATATATATATGCACATGAAGTTATCAAACTTATAGACATGACATCAATTCGAAGAACACAAAACATAATCTCCTAGGAACGTAAGCTAAAGAATATGAAAACGTAGGTACTGTGAAACACAAAGTTGACCAAACATTAACTAATGCATCATACCATAATATTTGAAATAAGCTTTGTTAACAATCTTAGCATAACTACATAAGTACTATGTATTATGAACCTTATTAATTTTTAGGCAAAAAGTAACTCGTAATTATGTGGTTTAAACATATATTAAGTAAGCATTTTTCTAAAAATATTGGATTTACAAAAGACTTCAAAAGGAAAAAAATAAGTAAGTAAATCAACGCAATAAGATTTTTAATTAGATACAGAGTTTTCGTAACATGTGTCCAAACAGTACATTTTAAAATTAATCACAAAGAAAGTTTAATCAAAAGGTTCATAGAAAAATAAATTATAAAGTCACATTTCCAAATTTCGTTGAGATATTTAAATCTAAACTTGCATTTAAATGACTTTAATATGTGTCATTTGGCTATTGAAAAAAATAACCAATAAATAATTGAACAAAATACAACAATTGATTACAACATGTGACACACTCCACTGATCAACTGATATAGCACTTGGGCATGTTTTCTAGGAAAATTCTCAGAGCACTTGTTGTCATAAGCTGTAAGTGAGAGAACAAGTTGGTAAGCAAGTGGGAGAAAGATCATTGTGAGACGTCACATGCTTGTGACGGCCAGAAGCGAGACTTTATGTGTTTTTTAATACTCCGTTATGATTGAACTGATATATTTTTTTTTACGTTCTTTCAAAATTATTTAGCACAAAATCTAAGTAATCGAATATAAATAAATGTTCAAGTTAGATATTGTAATATCGTACAATAATCAACTACTTACTTCAAAGCTATTTGGTTCAATTTCTCATATTATTAAAAAAGAAAAAAAATCAATTTATCACATCACTGAACAAACAATAAAAATTAAATTAAGTGAGCACTGATACTATCCAGTTATCAACTTCATAAACGGAATTAAAAAAAACGTAATTCTCATATGAGCTCGTCACAATAAAAAGCATGTTATGAAATTGTCTCATAAAAAACGTGATAAAAAACGTAATTTAGATTTTCGTTTCGCTTCATTGAAAATGAAATTTAGAAACGTGCAAAAATTGTAAATCTATGTCGAAATTCAAAAACTCTAACATGATTGAGCAAACGAATGACTTAATGATTACAACCCTTTTCATAGATGAAACGAATATAGTCCGACATATAAAAATTGTCAATTACTTCACAAACAAGAAATATATCTAAATCTCTAAATCCAAATTATATTTTCTCTTAGTTCTCAACAATGCGATTTATACACTAATTGCATCGGTCAAGTTGTTCGTTATTATCACATCAATAACGTAATGTCATGACACTCGAATCTCTCTCCCTCTTCGTGATTTACGTATAAACAACATTAAAATTAACAAAATTAGGAAGTGCAGAAGCAAGTAGTCCGTAATTCAATTACCCGTATGGTAAATCAAACATGTACAAATCGAAAATTACAAGGAAATTACGATGACAAACAAAAGTAAGTAATAAGTAGTGGTAAAAGTAAAGTAAAAAAATAGTAGAGAAGAGAGGACCAGGATTGCCAGCAGCAGAGCTTTTAGGGCCGTCGACAATGTCGAAAGAGGAGGAGAGGACGGAGGGGAGAGGGAGGGGGATGTCGATACAACTTTTTTGGAGATCGCTGTACACTGACGCTGATCGTCCTGGCGTTGTCGACATTGTCGCTGTTGTTGACAAAGTTGTTGTGGAAAAAGGGAATAGAGATATGAAAGTGTGGTGATTGAGGAAGTGAATGAATGAATGATAGAAGGTGGGGAGTTAGTTAGGGTAAGTAGGAGGAGGAGGAGGAGGAGGATTAGGGGAGAAGAAAGCGTTGTTGTGGTTGGTATGTAAGATGTGAATTTCCTAATTCTATGCTTTTTTCATTGAGCTTATGCTTTCTACTTTCATATGTAAGACTGTATTGAGAATTTGGCCGGTAACACCAGTACAATACAATTAGCTTAGGACCCGTGCAAATTTCGCGGGGTTATATAGATCTGATATACAAATAAGTTCAAAACTTAATTTTTTAGTGAATGTGAAACATTTTATATAAATGAGTTATACTTACACAAGGTAAATGTACTAAAAAATAAACCTAAATTAGTATTAAGCGACAAATACAATATTATAATGTCGCTACATCATTTATTCTTGTAGTGTAAACGATGTTATCTAATTATTATAATGGTCGAAGTATTTAAATCACTAAGTTACCTTTGTTATTATACATTAATGGCAAACCATGTTTATACTAGTCTCATAGTATGTTTGTCTTAGCTAAGCATTTTAATATTGTTGCAAATTAATATTCATACAATCATAGAGTCTATATTGTTCACCGCTAAGTTTAATAGCCGATTGAAATCGTTTTTCAATATATAACTAAACTCGTAAGTGTTAAGCATTTAATTTGAAAAAACTACTCAAGGTACTATACATAAACCTTAATCCTTGATTATATTTAGTTAAATTTCTAGTAAATATAAAATTAACATATTTAATTTATTATTTTAGGGAAACATATTTATGTTCTTAAGGAAAGAGATTTTGAAAAATTATAATTTCAACACAAAATAATAGAGAGTAATATATATAGAGTAAAATACGTCAAAAGTCAAATCGGTAGTTAATGAGATTTTCTTGTGCCAACTGATATTCAAGTTCCAAAATATTGTAGCAAAGTACAAATAAATATTTGTGAGCTTGATATAGAACCTTGTTTGTATTTGTGATTATCGGTACCTTTTATTAAATTATGTACTCGTACATCAGATTGTAAAATCGAAAAGACGTGTGAATACTCCGTAACATATTGTCTACCCCAAATCTCTAAGAAAGAGGCCAAACTGAAGGTTTAAAGTCAACATAGACAAAAATATCGATCAACTATAAAACCGTTACCAAATCATAATTTTGAGTTTTCAAATCAAAACATTTCAAATAAATTTCAAATAATAAACTTTATAAATTTATTATCAATAAATTATATAAAAATACTTGAATTAAATTCGAAAATATAAAACTGATGAAATAAATTTATTTTATTTCAAAAAAAAAATTAACTTAAACTTTCATAAATTCATTTCAAATATGAAAATAATTAAAATTTCAATTAAATTACAAAACTCGTCAAATAGTTCCCGCTTTACACCATAAAACGAGTCTTGTTGAATGAGCAATTGGCGGTGAGAATACATGTACATATCATCATTCGGTGTTTGACGGGATTTCTATAAATGCCAAAATCGACAGATACGAGCATCTACAACTTTACATAGTGACTCATAACTAAACATTGGGTATTAGGTCTAAGGAAATAAGACAAACCAGTCCTGTAGTTCCGCGAACCGTCGAGTGGCTCCGTCACTCGGACGAGTCGACCCTACTTGGTCGTGTAAGCCTAACTCAGTCGAGTGACTTTCCTAATCTATCTGGTTGCGTGGGCCAGGGATTAACTCAAAGGCCCTGTTCTTTCTGACTTTTTAGAGCTGATTTGAACTGAACTGAACTGAATTTAATAGAGCTGAACTGAACTGAACTGAGCTGAAGTGAACTGAATGGAGCTGAACTGAACTGAACTGAACTGAACTGAATGGAGCTGAACTGAACTGAATTTAATAGAGCTGAACTGAACTGAACTGAATGGAGCTGAACTGAACTGAACTGAACTGAACTGAATGGAGCTGAACTGAACTGAACTGAATAAAACTGAACTTATTATTGGAGCTGAACTGAGTTGAAATAATAATAATAAATATAATAATAACAACAACAACAATAATTATTATAATTATAATTAAATATAATAATAATAATAATAATAATAATAATAATTATTATTATAATTATAATTATAATAATTATTATTATTTATAATAATCATAATCATAATGGTAATGATAATGATAATGATAAATATTATTAGTTGTTATCATTAGTCTTAATAATAATATTAGTAAATACTAATACTAATAGTAGTATTAATATTAATATGATTGATTTTGATAGTCATAACATTCATTATAATAACAATAATAATTAGTGATAATAATAATATTAGTAATAATAGTAGTAATAACAATAGTACTACTACTAGTAGTAGTAGGAGTAGGAGTGGGCCCTGGTAGTTTCTGGGTTGACCACTAATTTCTTGTAAATTGTGTTTTGAGCTTGATAAAATAATAAAAATAATAGTGATATTAATAATATTGATAATAGCTGTCACTAATAGAATATCCCCCCCCCCCCCAGTTCATAATAATTTTCGTAGTTTGTATTGTATAGTTTTCGAGCCGACACTTTGACTCGATTTTTCTTCATTTATATTCAAAATTTTTTTTCATTTAAAAAATATGTTTCAATTTTTTTTTTTTTATGATGAATGTAAATGTTTTTTTGTTATAAAGTCTTAGTTTTTATATTTTAACACTTATTGATGGTCAAAGTTATAACGAGGGATAATTATGAGATGGAGGGAGTATTATTTAATTAATAATAATAATAATAATAGTAATAAAATAATAATAATAACTAATATTAATATTAATAAAAAAAATTGAAGTTTAAGATGAGTAAAATTGAATTGAGCTGAATTTAGTGGAGCTGAACTGAACTGAATGAAGCTGGGCTGAACTGAACTGAATAGAGCTGAAATGAACAGAACTGAACAGAACTGAACTGAATAGCGCTGAACGGAACTGAAATGAGCTGAACTGAACTGAACTGAAATGAGCTAAAACTAAGTTGGAAAGAACAGGGCCAAAGTCCTCTCTTAAACTTACTCATCCTAGTACTCTTATGTACTCGGTCGCGTAACCTCTAAAGAATACGGATTATTAATCTTCTATTATACTCATAATATTTTGTTATTCAGTTTGGTTTTACAAGACAATTTGGACAATGTAATCTTAATAAAGTTATTTAAAGTTAAAGTACTCTTATTGTTGTCTTTTGATATGTACTACTTGTGAGTTTCTTAAACTCGATATTAGACATTTCTAATATCATATTACAATTAGTTTACTCTTAAACTTAATAGATCTTATGCATTAAAAAAATAAGACAAAGATAAGAAGAAACATTTTACTTACATTGAATATAAACAAAATGGGCACAATATTTGGACTCCTTCCAAATATTGTTCTTGAGCTTAAATAAGAAGGATGATCTTCCAAGTTTCAATCCAATTAGTTACACCCAAGACTACCCTTAATCTCTACAAAATACTACACTAGTATATATAAAGTAGATGCCCTTAAAATAAATCTAATAACCTCTTATTACTACACTAGTAATGTTATTAGAAATGTGAACTAAGAATTTTAGTGAAAACTTCTTAAGTTTTAGAGTAAGAAAGGATTTTGAGAGAAGTAGAGATTGCATGCCTAATGAAATAAGATGATGTGAGTTATATAAGAGGAAACTTGTCCTCTTTGTCTTGATCACATGGACAGGCCACACCCACACCACATGGGTGGGTGTTGTCCCTTTCATTTTATTCTTAACAATGCATAAGGTTGAGTGTTGGTAATAGTCTAGTGTATGATTGTGTCTAATTCTCAATTAGAATAATATACAAAAACTAATCACCCTAAAATACACTACAAAACCGGTGCACCCCACTTAAAATGGGTGTCCATTTTATTTTGCAATTTGTCATTTGTCACAAATGTGACATGTGACATGTAACATGTAATCTTTGCTTTTAAATGTGCATTTAACCAATTTAAATGCAATTTCATAATAAATAAATTAGACTTAACATTTTAAGTCACATTTTATAATTACATGTAAATAAAATGGGTCATCTCATATTTGGTTAAAATAATCTACAACAATTTGTAATTATAATCAACCAATTTTGCTTATCTCAAATGTTTCATAAACATAATGCATTCTTAGTAATATAACAATTAAATTACTAAAAGGAATCTTATTTAATCATATTACAATAAGATATATTTCTCACTTACAATTTAAACTTGGTTCAATTTAATGGATTAATTAATCTGTATCACTACACAATTAATCAATGTACATGATTTGGGGATTGTCCTTTAGGTGTGACCTCAAGGGATAAACTGATCACCATCGTCATACGACAGTAACGTCAAACTCAATTGAGCCAATCATTGCCGATTTATGTTGACCAGTTGACTATAATATTCATCATCCCTTTGTACTCTTATTATTGAGATTTAATTATGTGATCGCACTATTGTTGAGGACATTTACTCCAACACTACTTAGCGTAATCAAGAAGGCAACTGTCGCATTTAACCGAGAAGATATGGCTAAGGCTCTTGGTTAAATAAGGGTGTTACATTAGTTGAGAAAGATAGATGTAAATTGTTAGATCAAACGTAAAAGATGGCAACTATATATAATATGTGATTGTAGGCTGCGGATTTGTAGCGGAGCTATTTTTATTTTTAGTTGACTCGTGTGATTTGAAGGAATTGCGAAAAGGTAGGGTTATAACATACTCAATCTATGTGAAGCTATCTGATAATGATTGTTAAATATGTATCATGATGATGTTGATTGAGATGGACTTCTGAATTGATATGCGATTGATATGAATGTGTGTGACATGATTACTATCGTGACAATTGTTATGAGATGTCGATCGATCGAGGAGGGAGTTACGATCCGGAGTTATCTAATATGATCAAGGAGGGAGTTAGAAGTCGGGTATGGTCATGATGT
Source organism: Heliosperma pusillum (assembly GCA_022085475.1). Taxonomy (NCBI): domain Eukaryota; kingdom Viridiplantae; phylum Streptophyta; class Magnoliopsida; order Caryophyllales; family Caryophyllaceae; genus Heliosperma; species Heliosperma pusillum. The sequence continues at coordinate 22,957 of JAIUZE010070376.1, forward strand.
CGACCTGATGATCGAGGAGGGAGTTAGGAGTCGGAATATGATCTTATGATGATTAACTTGATTTTTGTATAGTTCCATGTGAATTCTGATTATGTATATTCTTTATCTATTCTCGTACTCAACCTTTGGTTGACTGTGTGTGCTCTTATTCTTATTTTCAAAAAATCTGCGATGAACTACTTGTTAATTTTCTACAATGTGGTGAGCATTGAGCCGTGCAATTTTGAAGTAGTGTGAGGTACCTTAGATGCGAGGGGACGAGTAGAACGTGTCGAGAAAAGTAGAAGAGTCGTCATCACATAATTTATTTATCACTTTTTCATTAATAAAGTCTTCTGCTTGTGTAAACGTTACGCATATATTAGTCAGTTGTAAGACAGTTTGGGAATTATGTAAGCTATTAAAGCTATTTAATTTAAAGTACTCTTATTTGTTATATTTTGATATGTAGTGTCTCAGGTAATAGCCTCATTTAACCGGGAAGGGCTTGATAAGGCTCTTAATTAAGTAGGGATGTTACAACTCGCGTGCAGATTGATGTGTGTCCGGACACGATTGCCGACTTTTGTATCTTCCGATTTCATATCAGCGTCATCGAAAGAAAAAAAATTATAATTTTTGCCTAAAAACATATATATACACTAGTAACTACTCCCTCCCATTCAAACCAAAGGTTACACTTACCTTATTTGGACCATCCAAACCAAACTACCCATTCCTTTTCGGGTAGCAAATAAGACCAACTACTCCGTATTTACCCTATATATTTACACAATATGCCATCACCCCACCCACCCAACTAACATTAAATACTCAAGTGGTCATACTTCCATTCCAATACTACCCTTCCCTTTTCTATGTTTTCTTAAAACTTGTGCTTCCTCTCATGTAACCTTTCGTTTGGATGGGAGGGAGTACTAACTAGACGTACTATACAACCAGTTGTATTATAACTTTTCTATTGTTTTTGAGCTTTATAATACACTAGGTTTGGTGTCCGGCCCCGCCCAAGTTACCTTTATTTACAATTTAAATTCATTTTCAATGAATATAATTGCGTTTGATTTGTCTAACTCATACATTTATCGTTTATAATATTATTTTCTTCACATAGTTTGAAATTATGTTGAGATGTAAAATTTATCAATAAATAATGAGACACATTCAATAATGTCGTTGTTAATATTATTACTTTTACAATATCTCATGTTAATACTATTACGTTCACAAGTTCGGAAGTTACTATATCGTCTTTCACTATTTTCGCTATTTTTTGGTTAAATTCACTATTTCCATTAATTTTATCAAACTTATATATTTAAATAAAAAAAATATTTTTTTTAATATCGATTTGCTAGGTAATTGTTCAATCCTTGTCTCGTTGTTATTACTGCAACTTTCATTACATTCGTTGTTACTATTTTTGCTTTCACTACTCTCGCCGTCATTATTGTTACCTTCACTATTCCCGATTTAATATTATTAATTTCAGTACTTTGGCTGTTACTCCCATTACTTTTTACTACTTTCGCGACTATTATTTTTAATTTGAATAATTGTATTAGACGTATGTATTTTTAATAAAATATTAAATATTTGATCAAAACGACATTTAAAAGAGTTCATTATTATACTCAAACATTATGTACAAATTGCTTTGATATGTTGGTCAATTAACGTCTTTATACATCCAAACTATATAGTATTTGAAATTTTATATGTTTTATGTCATTCCATTACCGCCTCTTCATTTACAATTTATATAATAGTACTAGGTTTGGTTCCCATGCCCGCCCATGATACCTTTATTTAACATTTAAATTTAATTTTATATGAAATATAACTGCGCAAAGACATGTCTAACTCAAACATGTTTACATTTACCATTTAAAATAGACATATCTTAAAAATTATAATGAGATGTAAAATTTATCAAAAATATATGAGACACATTCAGTACTTTTGTTGTTAACATTATTACTTTTATGACATCACATGTTAATGCTATTACTATTTCTAATTTTCTACATTTGTTCTTATTACTATTCCTTTCACTACTCCCGCTGTCATTATTATTACTTTCACTAGTTCCGCATAGAGGGTAATGGGATGAACCCCCCATTTTTAATGAGTCCCACCACTTTGATTCCCCTTATCCCAAACTTAAGACCATTGAAGTTGATATTTTGAGCACACTTTATTTGTTTCATGGTCTTAAGTTTGTTGCTCCACTGACGAGTGAAGTAGTTCGGTGGTAACTAGGTCAAAAACCTAACAACAAGAGGGTTAAAAAGAAAAAAAAATCTTCTTGACCTACTTGTGGGTTACACGGCCGAAATAGAGCAAAGGAGAACAAAGTTTTTTTTTCCTTCTTGAATTCTCTCTATCATTCATCATTACACAAAAGAAAAATTAGCAGTAACTTTTCTCTAATATTCTAGCACAAGCAAGGCATATCTTGGAGCATCTTGGGTCCAACAATTAGGAGAATATCGATTTCGATATTGTTCATAGGCCATATTTGCTAGGACCAAAGGTTTATTCTAGATTCATTATAATTTTATATTATGCAATTCATTTATGACTCGTAATTCATATACTATATTTTCGTTATAATCCGTAATTTAATGACGAAATATACCGATATTTCCTACAAGTGGTATCAGAGCCAAGGCATACGAAATTATTTTATATGTTTTTCATAATTGGTGAAATATATGATTAGAATTTTTTTTTGTTTTTGTTGTTTTTTTTTTTCGGCCGTTATTTTATATGTTTAAAAATTTTTTATACTGTTCATCCGGTACGAAATTAAAAATTATAATCTGTTATTTAATATGTTTATATACTGCTCATCCTTGAGAAACTTTTTTTTTTGCCTTGTTTTTCCATTTTGATTCATTATAATCGTTGTTTTAAAAAGTTAAGACGATAACATGATGAATTTGTAGTTGTTTTGATTTAATAAGGATTAAATTAAAATGGAAATGGAAATCGATTTGAATGTTCATCGCTATATATTTTTCGGTATTCATTGATTTAGATATTCATTTTAAATTGTTAAATTGAATCATCTAGATTGTATCGATGTTTAATAATGATTAGATGTTGATAATTTGTACCGATCTTGAAAATATTAGTAACATCAAATTTTTTTAAAGAAATAAAAAGTTTTGGTTTTTTTTTTTGATCGAAAGTTTTTTTATTAATTATATTGATAATGTTTCGTTTATTGTTGTGAAGAAGTTCACAATAATTTGATACCCAATTATTTTAAAGAGGTTTAAAATAATGTTGTATTAACTCATGTTAAAGAATATGAATTAAAATTGGATTATGTTTGGTTGGGGTTATTGTGATTAATTAAGGAATTGTCACATAATTTTGATCATTTTAAAAGGTGGTTTGGATAAATTACTCTTCATAATTAAAGAATTATGTGTTGAATGATTAATTTATAGTTGATGCATTTTATCTTGTTAACTGAATGGTTGAATGGTTTAATTTACGTATTTTTGCAATCGGTTGTAATTTGTATTACCTAGTGTGGCCTTAGTTGATCATGTTTTCGTAATGATGGAAACATGATTTTTGATGTAATTTTGAGATCTCGAATCTCCATTCAATTTCATTAAATAGTTTTTTTTAAAATAGAAGTAAATAGGTTTATATTTTGTTAATTTATAAAATGTATTTTGAGAAGACTAAGATGGAGATCGGATTGCTACTCCGCACATGGGACCACGATGGGAACTCAAGACAGCTTCTACGGTCCAATGGGTTGTATTCCAAGTTGTATTTTGTTTCACTTTTGGTTAGATAGGCCACACTAGGACTTTGTAATTATTTTTATGTATTTTCCGTTTCTTGTTGCTTATTCATCACATGATAGTTATTGCATCATATTCCGCCTAAACCAAACCACCTACTACTAAAATGCATGAAAATTGACTCATATAGTTTGAATGTTAGTTATCATGGACATAAAGATGTCACTCGAATTTAAGCCATCATTTTTTTAGTTTATTCATTCTCGCATGCTAGATATTAATTCACTTAAAATTGAATTAAAATAAATTTGGTGGGATCTTCCTCTAAACCTAAAATTGAGACTAGTCTTTATAGGCCAAACTATTATGAATCCTTTCTTCGTCGGTAGGCATATAGGACCTTACTCTCCATATGACTCCTTCTACGTTGGGTAAGTAGTGTGTGTTGACCTATTTTATCTCAACATTATAGTCCGAAGAGTTTCTCGTGATTATGATGGACTAAAGATAGAATTTACAGAAATTTATCGACCAAGAATTCTAAAGGTAGAATTAGCCAAGAGGTTGGCTTATCAATTTAAAGATAATTGAGTCTTGGGATCATTTATATAATTCTTAAGGGAGGTCAGTTGTATAAATGCTCGAGTCTTTGCATTAAAACAAATTTTGCACTAGACTTAAATTCAAATCGATAAGAACGCTTATTATGGTTTTTCTTCTTTTTCAGAGTAGAACTCGTTTATATTGATAATACTGCATATAATAAATGGCTGGAAATGCTGATATCCCTATGCCAAGTGCCACGCTCGTGCGCGAATCTTGACTTAAAGCTTTTATGGACCACATGAATCAGTCCACGCGACTGAAGAACGACGAGTCCAACTTTGCGGACTGGGAGGCGACATTACGGAATGCTGCCATTGCTGACGGTAAGCTCAAGTACTTGACTGAGCCAATACCGCTAGACCGAGGCCCCTATGCGAGAGCTAACGAGACACTTGAATATAGTGACTTCGTTATGGAAGCGGGTGCGATAAAGAACGTACTCATCTTTGCAATGGAAAGCAATTTGCAAAGACGCTTCATTCCCCAAGGTGCAAACAAGATTTTCACCACGCTCATTAACGAATTCTCAAAAGCACCGAGGGTCGTTACTTATGAGCATACCTGTCGCTTCTTTGAGGCGAAACTCTAGAAGGGCCAACCGGTTAGCCCACACATTCTTGATATGATTGAGAATGTCGAGAAACTGGAGGCACTTGATTGCAAAATCAGTGAGAGCATAGTCATTGACCGTGTGCTTCATTCACTTCATGATGGTTTTGCCCTTTTCATGGCAAATTACTATATGAATGATATGAAGAAAAGTCTTCATCAGCTACACTCACTTCTCGTACAGACCGAGAATGATATGAAATTGAGTGGGAGCATGAAGCAAGATGTTCTCATGATTTCCAACAAGGGCAAAGGTAAGGGCAAGGCTCATGGCAACCTAGTTGTAGGAAAGCCAAAGTTTAAAAAGTCAGGAAACGGCAAGAGTGGGCCTGGTGAGACCAGTGGCTCACAAGGCAAGGCAAAGATCAAGGACAGTAACATGGAGTGCCACCATTTCCACAAGACTGGGCATTGGAGGAGGAACTGTCCCGTGTACCGTGAAGACATAAAAGCAGGCCGCGTCACTCTTGTTGGTATGTCATCTTTTATTCATATGATTGAGATTAACCATGCAAGTTTCGGAACTTGGGTACTTGATACAGGTTGTGGTTCTCATCTGTGTAATCATTTGCAGGGCCTAAGACACATCACACCTCTCGCAAAGGGTGATGTGGACCTGCGAGTGGGGAATGGAGCAAGAGTTGCTGCAGTTTCAGTGGGAACATATGTAATCCAACTCCCGAGTGGTTTTGAGTTATATTTATATAACTGTTGCTATGTACCCAGTTTATCTAAGAACATTATTTATGTTTCCGTACTAGATAAAGACGGTTTTTCATTTTCAATAAAGGACAATAGCTGTATTTTCTCTTTTAATGAAATGATTTATGGCAAAGCAGTTTCCATGAATGGAATTTACATCTTAGATCAAACCACAGACATATTGCATGTGAATAATAAGAAATTAAAGGTTGGTGACAAAGATCAAACTTACCTATGGCACTGCCGTATGGGACACATAAATAAGAAACGTGTAAAGAAGCTCATTGACAATGGGACTATCTCCCCATTTGATTACGAATCATTTGGCACGTGTGAATCATGTCTTATCGGTAAAATGACTCGAATTTCCTTCAAAGGTGTTGGACTGCGCGCTAGTGACCTATTAGGACTCATACATACTGATGTATGTGGACCTATGTCAATAAACGCAAGAGACGGCTATAGATATTTTATCACTTTCACGGATGATTTGAGTAGATACGGATATGTCTACTTAATGAAGCATAAAAGTGAGTCCTTTGAAAAGTTCAAAGAATACCAGAATAAGGTTGAAAACCAACTGGGAAGAAAGATTAAAGCACTTCGTTCAGATCGTGGTGGCGAATATCTTTCAAATGAGTTTGATCAACACCTTAAAAACTGTGGTGTAGTATTACAGTTAACTCCACCTGGAACACCTCAATTAAATGGTGTGTCCGAACGGAGAAATCGAACCTTACTTGATATGGTTCGATCCATGATGAGTCACACGGTAGTACCTGGTTCATTATGGGGTTATGCTCTTTTGTCAGATGCTCTTATACATAACCGAAGTCCGTCTAAAGCTGTAGACAAGACTCTATATGAGTTATTGATGGGAACGGTCCGTAACTTGTCCTTTATTCGGGTTTGGGGCTGCGAGGCTTATGTCAAGTGGAGACACGAGGATAAGCTCGGCCCGCGATCGGTCAAGACATACTTTATTGGTTATCCAAAAAGAATGTTTGGTCATTACTTCTATTCGCCTACCGAACAACGAGTTTTTGTTGCGGCTAGTGCCAAGTTCTTAGAGAAAGAGTTTCTCGAGAATAAGTCAAGTAATAGAACATTCGATCTGTCGGAGATTCAAGAACCAACAACCGAGCAACCAATGGAGGAAGAGGTTCCTTCAACTTCTGCTACGGTTAACATCCCTATGGAACCTAGGAGGTCGGGTAGAGTCTTCATTCCTCCAGACAGATACATTGGTATGGTCGAGGAGAATGAGAATTATGATGTTTTACTCCTAGAGAGTAACGAACCCGCTACCTATAAAGGTGCCATGACCTGTTCCGACTCTAAGCTATTGCTTGAAGCCATGCAATCCGAGATGGACTCCATGTATGAGAATGACGTATGGGATCTCGTTGATTTGCCTGATAAGGTACGGCCTCTTCAGTGCAAATGGCTTTATAAGATAAAGTATTCCGTAGAAGGACAACCAGACACCTATAAGGCACGACTAGTGGCAAAAGGTTTCACTCAAGTGCAAGGATTGCATTATGATAAAATTTTTGCACCCGTAGTTATGCTGCGTTCTATTCGGATAATCTTAGCGATTGCCGCTTTTCATGACTATGAAATTTGGCAGATGGATGTGAAAACCGCCTTCTTAAACGGTTATTTGGAGGAGGAATTGTACATGGTACAACCCAAAGGTTTCATTGATCCTAAAACTCCTAAGAAAGTTTGCAAGCTAAAGCGTTCCATTTATGGACTTAAGCAAGCTTCTCGAAGTTGGAATCATCGTTTCGACCAGGTGATAAAAAAGAACGGTTTCACTCGATCGGTCGAGGAACCATGCTTGTATGTCAAGTCGAGTGGGAGTAATATTGTCTTCTTAATATTGTATGTTGATGACATACTCTTGATTGGGAATGACATCCCTCTCTTATCTTCGGTAAAAGTATGGTTAAAGAACCATTTCCAGATAAAAGATCTGGGTGAGGCACAACGCATATTGGGGATCCGTATCTATATAGATAGATCACGACGGATGTTATCACTAAGTCAGAAGTCTTATATAGATAAGATTCTTGAGAGGTTCAGCATGACCAACTCCAAGAAGGGGAACCTTCCAATGATTACAGGGATGCATTTGAGTAAAGCTCAGGCACCCAAGACATCAGAAGAGGTCGAGCGCATGAGTCGTGTTCCTTATGCATCAGCTATAAGATCGATCATGTATGCCATGATATGCACACGTCCGGACGTGGCATATGCATTGAGTATGACGAGTCGGTACCAAGGCAATCCAGGTGAAACACACTGGATGGCTGTCAAAAAACATCCTTAAGTACTTACGAAGGACTAAGGATTGGGTATTCACTTATGGAGGAGACACTGAGCTATGCGCAATCGGTTACGCTGATGCTAGCTTCCAAACAGATCAAGATGACTCGAAACCTGAGTCTGGATTCGTCTTTATTCTTAATGGCGCTGCGGTCAGCTGGAAAAGCACCAAACAGAGTGTTATAGCAGATTCTACAACTGAGTCCGAGTACTACGCCGCTTCAGAAGCTGCAAAGGAAGCTATATAGATGCGTCAGTTCTTACAAGGACTAACCGTAGTTCCTAGTTTGAATGACCCTATCACCATCTATTGTGATAATAGAGGTGCCATCTTTTAGGCTAAGGAGCCTAAGTCCAGCAACAAGTCTAGACATGTACTTCAAGGCTCACATGATCCGAGATTACGTGGAGCAAAAAGAGATAGTGATTGACAAGATTGCTTCGGATGACAACATCGCAGACCCTCTCACTAAACCGTTAAAATATGATAAGAATGAAGGGCACGTTATTTCCATGGGAATTAAACGTGTTCCTGAGTTGTAGTAGCTGTTTTATGTGGATTAGATAAATGTATCTTTTTCATGCACTATATATAACATCATCGTATTGTTTCATATTTTGTTTTTCATGTGGATTGTACGACAACATTGAACGCCACAAAGTGAACTGAATTACATTATAATTGTTTTGGTCCGTAATCGCCTACATGAGCTGATAACTCTGGCAATTATACTGTGAAGTTGATTGATGGTGGGTTCAACGAGCCATAAGTCAAACGGTTGACTGGTCGATCACAGATACGAGTTATAAAGATACCTCATAGGACATCGTGACAACGTTATGGAGTCCTAAATGTTTCAGAACATTAGGTGCCAGGTCGTGGATATGACGTCCATAGTGTTCCTAAGAGTCGATTTTTTGACTATCGACTTTCTCTTGAGATTAAGGCAGTTTTTGGGTGACTTTGCTTTCTTTCTCATGGTCGACTGTAAGAGGAGGCTAAGTAGATTTTTACTGGGTCATTTCATACTGTGCTTGTATCTGCAGGATTCGTGTTGAGGAAAATATCCAACCTTTATCAGGTTTTGTTATTTCTTAGGGCCACTCGAGGAGTTGTAACAGAAATGCATGGCCATGCTCGAATAATGATTCGTTTATCAGTTAAGTTACTCTCTAGTCGGGAAAACCACTCTTGATACTGATCGCTTGTAAAATGCGACCTTTGTAAATACGAACTTTGCAAATTGTTTTACATTGAGTGGGAGAATTTTATGGATATGAGAATCGGGTTATCGCACATACACTTGTAAGGACAAGTGGGACATTGTTGGAGCTAGTGTCCTCCACAGTTAGTGTGATAACATGAATAAATCTCTTACAGGTTCAAAGGTTATACTTTGTATTCGTAGCAGCTGATTAACGTTTATCGATAACGGTTGGCTTCCTAGGAGTTTGACGTTATTGTCATTTTAATGGCGGTGATCAACTGGTCCCTAAAAGTCACACCTAAAGGATGTGTCTGAGAGATGTGATTATATGAATAATATAATCATATTGATGCCTTATTATATGACTAAAAGGTTAGTCGATGCATATGACTAAAAGGTTAGTCAATGTAATGATGATACGATTATTTAATAATGATTAAATAATATTAGTTGAGACGAATTAAATGTAATTCGTAATTGAATATAAACCGTTATATTTAATCAATGTATATAATATAAGCTTAAACGAATTAAAATGTTAATTCGTAATTAAACATAATATTTTATATTTAATTAGCAAATTATAAATATACGGATATTTATAGTTCATGTATATATTATATTACATGCTAATATAACCGAAAAAAAGAAGAATAAAATAGTATTTTCTTCTCTTATTTTCTCTTATGGTAACTAGGTCAAAAACCTAACAACAAGAGGGTTAAAAAGAAAAAAAAAATATCCTTGACCTACTTGTGGGTTACACGACCGAAATAGAGCAAAGGAGAACAAAGTTTTTTTTTCCTTCTTGAATTCTCTCTATCATTCATCATTACACAAAAGAAAAATTAGCAGTAACTTTTCTCTAATATTCTAGCACAAGCAAGGCATATCTTGGAGCATCTTGGGTGCAACAATTAGGAGAATATCGATTTCGATATTGTTCATAGGCCATATTTTCTAGGACCAAAGGTTAATTCTAGATTCATTATAATTTTATATTATGCAATTCATTTATGACTCGTAATTCATATACTATAGTTTCGTTATAATCCGTAATTTAATGACGAAATATACCGATATTTCCTACAATTTTGACATAATATTCTCGCATGACTTTGGTCCCAGCCGGGAGCCGGCAGCCCGTCCCTTTGACCGGCTAGGACACGCTGCTCATTCAATTGTTTTCAAATGTTTTATAGGTGCCAGCCGGGTAGCCGGTAGGCGGTCACCTTGACCGGCTGGCACTCGCTGCCTATTCTTTTGAAAGTCTTACTTACGTTTTCATTTATAATCTTTCCCATGGTCCGTTTATCGTATAAATTTACGTAATGACTTTAAATATTAATGTTTCGAATATATGATTTTCCTTTCGCTTGTATCGCATGTTTTGTGACGGTTTTTCATATATCCCACTTTGAGTCGGTTTTACACGTGTTATGGTTTGAGTACTATTTGTTATGTGCTTTGTAGTCTCATTCCCCTTGCTACCTCCACGTTCGTAAGGCTGGAATGTCGGTACGAGGAGTGTCTCCTTACTGCTTAAGTGCATGTGTTAGTGGGCATATGACGACGTTGTTGGGAGGCGAACGCTTTGCGTTGATCGACCCGGCCGTCAAATGTTGTATACTTGCGAGGTGGTGTCATTGCATGTAGCGTATCGCTTGTTATGATGCTTGTGCTCTTTTCCGCCTCTTTCGTGATGGTTGACTGAATTTGGGGTACTCGGCGTCTAGGATTGACCGAGTCTTGGATCCGAAATGTTTATTGCATGTCGAATCGGAAAATGTGATTCCGAGAGTCTGGCCAGGTTTAGACTAGGACTGGATATTTATATCGTCATTCTACCAGGAGGAAATTAGTCTACATATACAAAATGTTTTGAATCGTGTATGCGTTCAGGGAAATGTTTATCCCGTGGATGCGATTTTAATCATACTTGCCATGTACACGGTGCTAGTGCGTGTCATTTACCGTGAGAGATGGTGTCAACGTATACTTACGTTTGGATGAATGATTATATGATTGATTACTTGTGATCGTTGGATGACTTGGCATGGTTTGTTTGTCGAGTCTCAATCTTATCAAACTTATGCCGCTAACGGTGAGATGCAAGCCCTAGTGAGTGTACGGTTGCCTAAGAGTGTCATCCCCGAGTCTATCTATAATATGATGGTTACGGTTTTGTACTCCATGTACCAATATCTTTATATATATTGAATTGCCTATTTATCCTTCTCGTACTTCACATGTATATTTATATATGCATGCTTTTACTTTCGTATTACCGTTTAAGTATGTTTATTGTGATATGGCTGGGAGAACCCGGAGTTACTCCCCACTGACTGTGGCATTCATGTTTTTCATGGATGAATAGGTTCCTTGATTGGATGGCTTTTTGCTTGTGGTATTTTGGGTTCGGGTGTGAGCTAGCAGGCGTTGGCCTGGATGAATCACCTCTAGACTTTGTTTAGCTAGTTGCTAATAACTTTGACATTTGATAACATTTTGAGAGACTTCGTCTCTTTGTAGTATATTCTATTTTAGTTTGTATATATTTGACATTCCTCGTATTTTTATCTTAACATGTAAAAAGTTTTAAAAACACCGTATTTTCCGCTATATTAATCACATGCTTGTATGTTTTATTTCCGCATTCGCGAGGGTTGTCACAGTTTGAGCATCTTTCCAGTTCTAAAGAAATCAAGCACAGCAGCTATAATATCCTTCCCTACTATATCCCAAGAGTCCTTATAGAATTGACTAGAAAATCCATCTGGCCCTGGCGATTTAATAACAGGAATAGAAAAAATACTCTTCTTGATTTCCTCCTGAGAGACACATCTGTTTAGGATTATGCTATGCTGTTCAGTAATGAGTGGCCCCTTTCTCACTGTTGGGATGTGAACATCAGTTGTGCTTCTGCTACTACCCAGTAGTTCCTTATAATAATCCAGAAAAGCATTCTCAATATCTCCTTGTTGATGATGCCAAATGCCTTGGCTAACCTGAATCTGAAAAACCTTATTGTGAATGTGCTTGGCCTTGATTTGACAGTGAAAATACTTAGTATTACCATCTCCCTCCTTGATCTAATCCACCTTGGTTTTCTGACATAAAAAACTACGATAAGCTTTATTCAATCCCCTATAAACCTTAGCAGCCTTAAGTTCATCATTCCTAATGATAAGATCATGTGGATTATGATGCATTCTAACCTGCATCTCCTCCAGACTGGCTTTAGCAACAATTACAGCTTTTCTAATATAATAATACCCATTCCTATTTAGATCCTTTAAGGGTTTCTGTAAACCCTTTAGTTTAGATACCACTTGGAACATTTTAGTCCCTTCAACCCTGTTCTCCCAAAACTGTTTTACTATACTCTTAAACCCAGGATCCATACTCCACATATTAAAATATCTAAAGTGAGGTTTCCTCTGAGGAACATTCCTTCTATAAGAAATACATGGACAATGTTCAAAGAGACCCTCAGGAAGGAAATAAGCATAACAGTCAGAATATTTCTTCATCCATTCCTCATTTATCATACACCTATCAATCCTTGAGAAAACTCTAGATGCAGGTTCATGCTTATTGTTCCAAGTGAAAAACACCCCTTTAGCTTTGATATCTGTTACCTCACAGTAGTCTACACACATCTTGAACTCAACAATATCAGCCAACACAACATCCCATCCAATTTTCTCATTAAAATTTAGAACATTATTGAAGTCACGACACACACACCACGTCCTTCCATAATGGTCCTTAATTCGTTTAAGTTCCTCCCATAAATCTCTTTGAAGATTGTCATCATTTGATCCATAAACAACAGTAAATAAGAATTCATCACCTGAGGTTGTTTCCTTTATCATAGCAGTGATTTGCTGATCAGAAACCTCCACTACATTAGCCTGATAAGCTTGCACATTCCAGATAAGCCACACTCTTCCTCCCTGATTAGTAGAGTTATTATTAATCCTTCCACTCCAAGAACTTTCTAAGTTAGCCAAGATTCTACTATAATCCTGATCTTTTATTTTAGTCTCTACCAAGCCATACAACCCTACGTTATTTTGATGCAGAAACCTCTTGATTTCAGCCTGTTTATTAGCCTTATTCATACCCCTCACATTCCAACAACCTATGTCGTTATCCATTATTATTTCCACGTGGATTATCCTGTCCCCCACTCATATGCTTAGTAGGACTAGTCAGCACTGCCGCATAAGACCTCTCCATCACTTCCCCTTGTGGTACTCTATCACTATATTCTTGTCTTAAGGCAATAGCTATTCCTGTGATTGGAGTTGAAATGCCTTTAATAGGTGAAGACACCTCAAATATCTGTCTGCTGCTCTTGTCCTGCCTACTAAATGCCCCACAAGACTGAGGAATCTTCTTTGGTATTGCTACCACTTTAGCCACAGGACGCCAAGCTTTCACCATTTTAGTAGCTGGAATCCCTGACTTTACAGGTTTCCTCCTGCATTCATTTTGATCATGCCCTACTCCTTGACATATAGTAAAAAAACCTGGCTTCCATTCATACTCAATACTCACGTTAATATCATTGCCTTTCTCATCCTTAAAGTAATTTTTTTCAGGAAACTCCTGCCCTACTTCCACCTTAACCATTATCCTAGCATACCCCAATCTGGTTTTCTCCATTGTAGCTCCATCACATCTCTGAAATGTTCCTATTAGTGAAGCAATTTTCTCCAGACTTGAAGCACCCCATAATTTCAGCGCCAAACCTTGCATTCTAATCCAAATTGGGACGGTTTTAACTTTCTCTTTAGCCAGACAACAATCTTCAGTCCATTCCTTGACAATTAAAGGCTTGTTATCAAACATGGGATATCCTTGCTTAATAACTAAGTCTCTACATTCTAAGGAAGGGAAGTGAACTAAGAATGCCCCACTAGGTTTTGAACAAGACTCCTAGTGTTTAAAATATACTTACTAACACATAGATATTATATTTCTTTGAACTTTTAATGCGCTACATTCATTTAACCTTTGGTTTTAGTCATGAAATTTGGGGAAGTCTGCAGCTCCAAGGGTCGTACAGGTTCAAAGACAACCCTAGTTACATTTAAGCACGCAAGTTCCTCCATATAAAATCTAGTGAGAACAGCTCAAATCAATACATCCTCACTGTTTGTAAAGTTACTTGGCTTCTTAATTTCATGAACATATCACCTTAATAATGGCCCTCATCAATCAATTATTTGTCACACTTCCACTTAATAATACAATTGCTTAAAGAAAAGATATCACTTTTCACCTCAAACATAGTTCACTCCAAACATTAAAAAACAATCAACATAAAACTAATAGAATAGTCTTACTTGATTAAACTACTAATCAACCCTACACCTAGAGTATATAATTATACGGAAATATACTCAATAAGCAGTAGTATACCTACACGAAATCTCATTTAAGACCGTATAAAACATAAAACGGCCTCCTACCATGCTATGTTGTTCACTTAAAGCTAGCTATATTGACTATGTTGTACACTTGTAACCTTGAAGACGGTACCTACACAAAATCTAATTTAAGACCGTAGTGAACTTAAAGACGATCTCTTTCCATGTTATATAGTTCATTTATTGCTGCCTATTGTGACTATGTTGTAACCTAAAAAAGACGCTCTCAAGCTAGACTAACCAATTTTTGAACAAAATAACAGATTTCTAAACAAATTACATATAAAGGATGACATTATTCACAAAATTAACTGAAATAAAATAAAACTTAAAAAAATCCTGGATTCATGGGATTCAAGAAGAGGAGCTAGCGCATAAAGGTGGTTAGAACTAGGGGTGTCAGTCGAAGTAGTAATCAATTCCATTAACTTATGGTTGTGCAACATGATTTACGAGGAAACGTGAGGAGAGAGAGAGAGAAATATATGGATAAGTATAAGACGCCAATAAAACTGATGCATGAGGGTAAATTGTTAAATCTCAATTATTTATACTAGATAAACCCTAAAATGGCTCCAAAAAAAGTGAAAATTAGTACAAAGTTCAAACCGGATCGGATTTCCAAAAATTTTGATAAGTAATATCCGAATCCGATACGATAACTGAAAATGTCGGATCGGATATTCGATCCGAAAATCATTTTTGCATCGGATATGGATCGGTTATTAGATCGGTTTGGATAATTGGATATTTTGCTATGCCTTAGTGTCAACCGACGTAGTCGGCTACGTTTGTTCTGCCATCGCGGCGTCGCCATCCACCATTAAAAATGAAAAAAATTGTCGTATTAGGGGTCATTTGATTACCCAGTAAATAACACAGGAGTTCCAATGAATGTGAATTGTAAAATGGGCAAGTTGTTAGGTTACCCCATTTCACATGAATTGGCACTTCCCATAATTTTTAATTATTCCATAATGGAGGAAGTTGCATACCTAGGTCCCCCTAAGTAAGTGAGAATGCCTACATTAATTTTAAATCAATTATGAAACCAAACAACATTTTGTAGATCATATGAATGGTAGTGGTGGTGGTAGTGGTGGTGGTGGTGGTGGTCATGGAAGAAGTAGCAGTAGCAGTAGCGGTAGCGGTAGCAGTAGCAGTAGCAGTAGCAGTAGCAGTAGCAGTAGCAGTAGCAGTAGCAGTAGCAGTAGCAGTAGCAGTAGCAGTAGCAGTAGCAGTAGCAGTAGCAGTAGCAGTAGCAGTAGCAGTAGCAGTAGCAGTAGCAGTAGAGGTAGCAGTAGCAGTAGCAGTAGCAGTAGCAGTAACAATAGTAGGTGGTAGTAGTGGTAGTGGTAGTCGGAGTGGTGGTGGTGGTGGTAGTGGTGGTGGTGATGGTGGTAGTGGTAGTAGTGGTCGTACTGGTAGTAGTGGTCGTAGTGGTGTGGTACAATGATTCGCGACCACGTGTCAGGCTGTGGTGTGAGGTGAAAGTCCATAGACCTTAATTAGACTCCTCTATTTAGTTATTAAATTACTTGTTAATTTAGTGTTTAATGATCTATGTAACATGCATGCAACTATAAAGACATAATATAAAAGATGAAATTTCCTCACATTGAAATGGAAATAATTGGGCACAATAAGAACTCCTTCTTATTGATCTTCAGCTAATGTAGGAAATGATCCTCCCACAATCTTAAAATAAGAAGACCTCCTTCAAGTTGCACCCAAGATGTATCCAAATAATCTAACATTATTATTAACTAAACAATAAGATAGATATAATACACTACTAATATTAGTATATATTTGTAACACCCGGAAATGTACCCTATTTTTCTAGTAAAAATATTTTACGGATACTTTTCATCAAATTTAAGTTTTAATATAGAATTTTATGTTCCGAGTCGAATTTAGAATTTCCGAGTTCGTATTTGGAATTTCCGCGAGATTCCATGAGAATCCCGTCTTAAGGCGTCTTTGACTTTTCTTGACTTTTGAGTCGTCTTTGACTTTTCTTGACTTTTGAGTCGTCTTTGACTTTTCTTGACTTTTGAGTCGTCTTTGACTTTTGTTGACTTTTTCTTTATAAATATCACACTACACTTAACCTATTTTCATTCCAACACATTTCAACATTTCTTCTTCATTAAGAAATCTCAAACCCTTGCCTCCATCTTTGATCCGATTTTATAATCATCGTATCTCACTCGTTTCTTGTTCAAATTCACGTAAGTTCGTCTCATTCTTCCCCTCTTAGCTTCCTCTATCCGTATTGGTAATAAAATTACCGTCTTTCTCGCTTTTTAAATTATCCGTCTTTCTCAAGGTGAATGATATTCATCTTTTATTATCTAATTGTATGTAGGTGGAGACTAGAAAGGTTTAGAAACCATTTAAAGGCGCGAAAAGGTAACGGTGAAGGGTTACTCGATATCATTTACGTGTTTTAATGTGTTTTCCTTGTTAGAAATCGTATGTAGAATATGATTAGTAATTTTAGGAATTGTGTTGTTGATGATGGTTGTTGATAGTTGATAATTGATATGAGAATTGATGAATTGTGACGATAGATGATACTTGTGTTATTCCTTAAGTGAAATTGTGGAGATTGTGTGACTCATACATGTCCGAATAGGAAGCAGGCTGCGTCGTAGTGACGCAGGCTGCGTCATTCTCTGCCGACTGAACTTTTCCTGCACTGACCCCTTTTCGTAAAATGATCATATCTCCTTCGTTACTTGCTTGTTTTGGGCTTGTGACCATTCGTTGGAACCGTAAGAGGATAAGCTATCACCTCGACTTGGAATTTTTGCATTGCATATCTAGAAATCTAGTTATGACCGTTTAAAGTGGACCCTTGTTTTCGTTGGTTCCCAAACAACGTTGTTTTGGAGAGGTGATCTATGTTTTTATTCATTATGCTTCATAAACTTGTTCTAATGCATATGTATCATGTATTGACTCATGTTTATCATATTTAAACTTATATGATTCCCTATTCTCATGTTTTGTGACGGTTTTTGGTATGTTCCCACTTTGAGTCGGTTTTTACAAATGATACGGTTTGAGCACTATTTGGTCTTGTGCTTTGTACTCTCATTCCCTTGGCTACCTTCCCGTTCGTAAGGCTGGAATGTCGGAACGGAGAGGTATCCTACTGCTTTATTGCATGTGTAGTGGGCATACGACGACGTTGTTGGGAGTTGAACGCTATGCGTTGTTCGACCCGGCCGTCAAATGTTGTGTACTTGCGAGGTGGTGTTATTTGCATGTAGCGTACCGCTTGTTATGAGACTTGAGCTCTTTTCCGCCTCTTTCGTGAATTGATCTACCGAATTTGGGGTACTCGCGCTTTTTTTTTTTTTTTTTTTTTTTTTTTTTTTTCGTGTAAGACCCGCTCCTGGATGCCGAAACGCTTTATTTAATCGCATGTTCGAATCTGAAATGGGATTCCGAGAACTGGCCAGGTTTAGATTAGGAATCCATTTAATTAATCGTTCCTACCAGGAGGAAATTAGTCTACATACGCGAAATGCTTTATCGTGTATGCGTTCCGGAAATGCTTTATCCCTGGATGCCCTTTTTAATCATCTTGCCATGTACACATGCTAGTGCTTTTCATTTACCGTGAGAGATGTCGTCTTGTGTCGTCGTTCCTTGAATGCGTGATTTCATGATATTATTCATGGTCATTGCATGATTGGACACCGTCAATGTCTTGGTTCGTGAATGGATGATAATATGTTGGATTTATTGTGATCATCGCATGACTTAACTTGGTTTGTCTGTCGAGTCTCAATCTTATCAAACTTATACCGCTAACGGTGAGATGCAAGCCCTAGTGAGCGTATTCGGTTGCCTAAGAGTGTCTTCCCCGAGTCTTTGAATAACATGATGGATTTCGGATTTGTATTTCATATGCTCTTATCATTATATATCGAATTGCCTATCTATTCTTATCGTATCTCACATGTATATCTATATATGCATGATTCTACTTTTGTATTTCCTTCTATGTACGTTTAATGTGATATGGCTGGGAGAACCCGGAGTTACTCCCCACTGACTTGTGGCGTTCATGTTTTTCATGGATGAACAGGTTGCTTGCATTGGATGGCTTTTTGCTTGACATTTTGGGTTCGGGTGTGAGCTAGCGGGCGTTGTCCCTGGATTAAAACACCTCTAGACGATTTTAGCTTGTATGCTAAACACTTTTACTTGTTAACATTTTGGAGAGACTTCGTCTCTTGATGTAGTATAATTCGTACTTTAGTTTGTAATATTTGACACTTCTCGTATTCTTTCCTTGCATGTATAAAAGTTTTTAAAACTTCATATTTCCGCTATATAATTCACATGCTTGTTTGTTTTATATTTACGCATTCGCGAGGGTTGTCACAATATTACTACACTAGTAATAGTTAGTAAATATTAGTATTATGAGAGTTTTGTGAGAAGATGAGATTTTAGAGAGATGTGTGATTAAAGCAAAAAATGAAGTAATGAAAAATGAACAACTATTGCCCATTTTATAGGCACTTTGGCCGGACCTCACAAGTCCCAAATGGCCTTTTATTTTGTTAATTTATTCACATGCAAGATTGGTAGTGTTAGGATGTATAAGCCTGATGTAGTGTCACTTCTATTTGGATTATTTGAGCATAAAATAGCGCAACAATCATCATGCTTCCACTACTACCTCAACCGGCCACATGTGGGTCATTATGGTTCATTTTGATTTTTGATATTTGTCCCACAAATACTTATTAATCATATGCTTAATTATCTTTTATAATTAAGTGTTAATTTGATCATATTACAATTATATGACATAAATTAATAAACAATATGGACTTAACATTTAAGTGATATTTTACCATTATATCAATATATAATGGGTCCCACAATGCTTAGTTAATTTGTTTTACAACTCCTTGTAAATATAATTAACTAATTACCTCTACCTCAAAATATATGTAAAATCTCAACTAATTTAGTAAATTAACGATTAATTACTAAGTTAGATCTTATTTAATCATATTAAAATAAGATATAAATTT
Organism: Heliosperma pusillum; assembly: GCA_022085475.1. Lineage (NCBI taxonomy): Eukaryota > Viridiplantae > Streptophyta > Magnoliopsida > Caryophyllales > Caryophyllaceae > Heliosperma > Heliosperma pusillum. The sequence continues at coordinate 42,690 of JAIUZE010070376.1, forward strand.
ATTAGTCAATTATTGCATAATTGAAAAATAAACTTAATCGAATTTGAGTTCCTAACTCAATTTCTAACAATTAACTCTCGTACATATTAACTATATGTAATGGACTAATCAACTGTATCATATATAAAAAATTAGTTACTATTTTGGTTTCATCCTATAGGTGTGACCGAAAGGGATAAGTTGATCACCGCCGTCTTACGACAATAAGGTCAAACTTTACTCAGCCAACTGTTATTGATTTACGTTAATCAACTGACTAATCATATATATATATAGTCAATAAATATGTCAATTATATTCCTTAATGAGATTTATTATGTGACACACTATTGTGGAGGACACCTACTCCAACATGAGGAACTCCGGTCGGGCGCGCTTGAAAAGGGACAAACGTAGAAATACACATTTGTGGAATCGCCACCAACTTTTGTGGAAAGTTGGAACCATTCGAATACTTAATGCCATATCAAGACACAAAGTAATGACATGAATAATAAGAACTCGTTACCCTTAGCATTCTATGTCTATAATGACTCTCTTGGATGCCAATGAACACGGATTTTCACAGAGATATGGAGTAAGGGGTGAGGGTACGTATTAGGAAGTTCTTTAGTAGAACACCTAATCCCGCCCGCCTCGATAGCGGCCTCTAATAATGTGCGTCACCAATTCTCTTGTCTCTTTATCACACCTCCCACTCGACGCAAGGTGTCTTTCAGGTCGCACTTGCGATTGATTATATCTAGAGTGGTTTTCTCGATATGGAGAGTAACTATCTGACCGAAAATCTACCATAGATCCCTTTCTGAGCGTGGCCACGCATTTACAGTAACTACTCCTCGAGTGGCTTGAAGATGTTTGTACCCAACGTGGGTGGACAATTCATGTTGACTCATCTACCCTGTATGATGCAGATCACCATGACCTAGAATATGTCCATCGGCCTTCTTTCACGGCACGACCTAGAACACAAACCAAAGCCAATCGAAAATTGCACTGACTCAGATAGACTGTCGCCAGTCAAAAGAATCGACTCATAGAAATAAGATAGAAGACCCTGCCACGACCAGGCATCAATTAATTGATTTATGGGTCTCTACAAAGGTCACTGTCCGACAGAGTGTCATACAGTCTGTCTATGTAATCGACCAGTCATCTCCATGACCCCATGGTGCTGAACCAACCATCGATCGACTTAAAATATAGTCACTTCGAGACGTCACCTTATTGAGTGACTAGGGACAAAATACTAAGTTTGTCCTATTCACTTGAATAGGGTCTAACATTGTCTTACAATCTTTTCGGATAAACAAAGTATTAAATTTAGTCAAACTAAGTAAAAGAGTTTATAATAAAACTCGAACAATGTATGCAATTATCGTATATGAATTCAATTATTACATATTACATAATCTACAGGAATTCTGATAGTTGCCTCAATCCCATTGTGACGATATGACCATCATGCTTAGCCTTTGATAAAGGCTTGGTTAAGGGACAAGCACAGGTTTAGCTTGGGGGAGTTTGATAAGTGAATATTTGTATGATTTTAACCCCTACTTTAGCTCAGTTTTGTATGTCATTTGTGCTTTGTTAAGCCATTTTTTGAGCTAATATCGTCTTCTAGGCGAATTCCTGTGTTCTAACTTGTTTTGCAGGGAAAGTGACGTTTCTACGCCCTTTTTCTATATTCCCGAGCATTTGCCTAGAACCCGACGATTCAAAGAAGAAAGCTTGACCATGTGTAAGGCATTTCAAGAAGGTTCACTAACTTAAGAGAGAGAAGAAGCAGAGACGGTTTCATAGTTGTCGGAAGACCAATCAATTAGACGGGAGAATTCATCGCTTTACATCATACCCTATCAACAAACCCGATTGTAGAGTCAAGGGGGATGTTGTAAGTCAAGTCAAAGCGAAGGAAGATGAAGCGTTAGTCAAGAGCTTCCTGAAGACGACTTACCCGATCAGGTAAGTGTGTACCCGATCGGGGATGTGTGCTGCTCCAAGCATTGCGGCTCCTTCTTCCTAAATTTGCCCTATGTATTTAATGCCCGACCTCTTCTCCACGAAACCCTAATACTATAAATAGATGCTCTAGCCTCACAACACAAACACACTATCTTACACAATCTAATCCTATATTTCATACAATCTTCTTATTAGTTTTCTCTTTAGTTTTAGTCTTTCCAGTTTAGATTATCTTCTACTTTTGTCTTTTGTTCTTAGTTTATTTCTGTCCATTTCATAACAAAACATTAGTGTAGTTCAATAAGAATTTCAATCTTTGTATCTACTTTGTTGGGTTCAAGAGTTGTAATTCAAAGTACGGTATTTCTATGCGAGGGATTTCTATTATTGTTATCACTTTCATCGTTGATCATCACCTAGGTATTCCTAATTTATCCTTTGCTTATTGTTCTTTATTGTTTTCCATTTGATTGTTATTTTCTATTTATATCAATTAGATTCATTTTCATGTTGTCATAATCATAGTTTTATTTCTTAGATTGTCATATAGCGTCGTTATTATCGCCACATAGAAAGTCTAAATTATTGTCAAAAGCAACTAAATATGCTTACCTTAACTTTCATTGTTAATGTCAACATAATCATGAGTGAGTAGTCACCTTTCTAGGGTGTAGGGTAGCCATGTTATATTGATTAAAAGATGATAATTGGATAAAAGAAATTGTGCTTTTAAAACATTGTGTCTATGCATGTTTGGACTTTAACGATAGTTGACGATTCTTGATCACAATCATTGACTATTATGGAATTCTTTTCCAAGGTAGATATACAGGAATTGAATAGACAAAGCGTGACATAGTAGATTAAGACCTAGTAAATCGCACTAAAAGCCTGCTAGACCATCTGATCTATGATTGTAATAAACACACCATTCTTACGAACGCTCAATGGATTATTTGCATATCCTAAATCCAATTTCATCAATATTTTAATCTACATGTGCGAACCTATTTCCCTAGATGCTTCTCATTATTGTTAATTTATCGTTTGCTTTATTGTTTTCATTCTAGTTTGTTTTCATTTTGTTTTTATTTATGCCTTTCGTTAGTTTAGACATCACAAATTCCAATACCCAGAAAATCATTAGATAAAACTCAATTGTGAGACGAATCACAATCCATAGGAAACACCATCTCCCTGAGGATCGACCCCTACTTCCCTAATTACATTAATTTGTTATTAGCCTAGTCTGGGTAATTTATCTTTGTATCGGGCTTGCGACAGGCACGATCATGTGGCTTACTTATCTCTAATAAAACTCACTCTTCTCTCTAAGAAAAACTTGAAGAAGTTATTGGAAATATATATTAAGGGTGACTACTATATATACTAGTGTAGTATTTTGTAGAGATTAAAGGGGTAGTCTTGGGTGCAACTAATTAATTGGAGAGTTTCTAATTTGAAACTTGGAAGATCATCCTTCTTATTTAAGCTCAAGAAATATATTTGGAAGGTGTCCTAATATTGTGCCCAAAATCCGTTCAAATCAATGTGAGGAACAATTTCTTCTTCCTTCTTTGTATTTTAGTTATGCATGCATAAGATCCATTAGTTTAATGAGTAAACTAATCATATGATGATATTAGAAATGTCTAATATTGAGTTTAAGAAACTAACAGGTAAGTATAGTGAAGAAGGGTTACCAAGCTTTGTTATGTGTAGTGACGTCAACCCCCACTTCTTTACCTAAGATCAAAGACGTACCCATGATACGTGACTCTCTCTATGTATTCCCCGAAGATTTGCCTGGGATTCCTCTCGAGCATGATGTGGAGTTTTCTATTGACCTTGTACCCGGAACCGGTTCAATTGCCAAAGCCCCTTACAGCATGTCTCCTACCGAATTGAAGGATTTGAGAAAACAACTCGATGAGATGATCGAAAAGGGTTTTATTCGTCCGAGTGCCTTACCTTAGGGTGCTTTCGTTCTCTTTTGGAAGAAAAAATATGGTTCTATAAGGCTTTGTATCGACTACCGTGAACTTAATCGAGTTACAATAAAAAAACAAGTACCCTTTGCCAAGAATTAATTTGAGATCCAGTTACCATTAAATCTCCGTTCGTGAGTCTGATATTCCCAAGACCGCTTTTAGTACAAGATATGGTCACCTTGAGCTCAAGGTGATACCATTTATATTGACGAACGCTCCTGCTATCTTCATGGACCAAATGAACCGCACGTTTAATGAGTCCCTTGATATGTGTGTGGTGGTGTTTATTGATGACATATTAATATTTTCTAAGTAAGAGGAAGAGCATTCTATTCACCTTCGTACCATTCTGGGAATTCTTCGACGACAAAGGTGGTTTGCTAAGTTTTCCAAATGTGAATTTTGGTTACCTAAAGTGTCCTTTCTTGGGCATGTGACTTATAAAGAGGGTGTTATGATAGATCCTTCAAAGATTGAAGTTGTGGTTCAGTGGAAGAGTCCTACCGACGTTGGAGAAATCCGAAGTTTCCTTGGTTTAGCCGGTTATTACCGCCATTTTGTTAAAGACTTTTTCAAGCTTGTCCAGACAATAACTCATCTCTTGAAGAAAGATACCAAATTTGTGTGGAGTCAAGCTTGTCAAACCGCGTTCCAAGAGTTAAAGAAAAGGTTGACTACCGCCTCCGTGTTAACTTTTCCCGAGAATGGTGTTGACTTTGATGAGTTTTGTAATGCTTCCAAGTTGGGTTTGAGTTGTGTTCTTATGCAAAACAAGAAAGTTGTTGCCTATGCTTCCCGACAATTGAGAGTTCACGAGGTGACCTATCCTACTCATAACCTTGAGTTAGCCGTCGTTTTTCATGCCTTGAAAGTTAGGAGGCATTATCTTATTGGATTTCATTGCCGCATCTACACCGATAACAAGAGATTGAAGTATATATACACTCGAAAGGAGTTGAGTATGAGGCAAAGACGATGGGTAGGGTTAGTGTAACACCCCCATATACCAAAGATCCTTACAAGACCTCCTTAGTACATCAGGATACTACCATCTCAGTTGCCCGAGGTAGTATATATCAAATAGACCATAAAAGAACATTTCTTATTAAATCCATAGTTTAACCAAAGTTACATTATTCCAAAATACTGAGGACCCACTGGCGTAAACAATAATCTGTATTAACAAAAGTAAAGTAAATGTCTACGATAACTAATTACTACGGAAGCTATGACTCATCAACGGCGACCCCATCAAGTCCCTCAATGCGAACTCAACGAATTACCTGTTGGTCAGGTATTCGCCATTCCCAATTGGATCACAGCAGTTTTAGAAAACATAAACGGAGTCAGTATAAAAATACGCCGATCAAAATACACGACAATAAAAAGTAACCATCCAAGTAACAGTAACCGGAGGTCCACCGCAGCGGTCACCTCAGCAGCATCAGGGTACCGCTCTGGCCTGCAAACCACCTACTGATGACAGACCGTAACATTGGACATCGAAATTCCATTTGGCCGTAGCGAGAGTGCTGGAACATTAATGTGCACATCCCCCTCGCAGCGGGAGAGCTACGTTGAGGCGAACTCGGGGTGTGGTCCGTCTCCCGTCGAACCACCAAATAGTAACCAAGTAACACAACTCCTAACTCCAATTCCGAACATCATCCTCATCAACAACAATAGCCACCATCATCAACAAGTAACAACAATCACAGTAGCACATCTTATAACAATGAACAACATATAAACTACCGAGTAGGGAAACTCTACATGTAAGCAATTCTGCAAGTAATCACAAGCAATAATCAGAAATCCTCCTCTACAAACTCTCCCCTTAAACATGCAATTAACATTACAATCAATACTAATAAAACCTTCCTTTTCCCCCCAATTCAATTAGGTTTCTACACTACCCATAACATTTATTAATCAGAAAGATAGATCACTTACCACTGGCATCAATAAACGAGAAAAGATGCAATCCAATCCGAGCCTTGAGATGATTATAGTTGATTAAGAGGTTTTAGAGTGTTTATAAAACTTTAGGGTTGATTATGAAAATCAAATTAACGAAAAATATCCATTTAATTAATACCTCTTCTTTAATCAAACCGTCCGACAAAACTAGTCTGACTGGTGCACTCGGTCGAGTACAAGAACAGTGCACTCAAGTACACCGCACTCGGTCGAGTGCACACTAAACTAGGTCGAGTGCCAACTAGGCAGAAGGCTGCCTAGCTGACACACCAACCTCAATCGCCGAATGCACCATACTCGGTTGAGTGCCCACACCACTCGGTCGAGTGACCCTTACTCAACTGAGTACAAGCTAGTTAGAAATACAGAGTATTACAGTCTTCCCTCCTTAAGAAAGAAATTTGTCCTCGAAGTTCACAACCCATTCTCATAACGCCACAAGACGAAACTGTTGGAGTAAGTGTCCTCAACAATAGTGCGATCACATAATTAAATCTCAATAATAAAGAATACAAAAGGGATGATGAATATTATAGTCAACTGGTCAACATAAATCGATAATGATTGGCTCAATTGAGTTTGACGTTACTGTCGTATGACGGTGGTGATCCGTTGATCCCTTGAGGTCACACCTAAAGGACAATCCCCAAATCATGTACAGATTAATTGTATAGTGATACAGATTAATTAATCCCTTAATTTGAACAAGTTTAAAGTGAGAATTATATCTTATTGTAATGTGATTAAATAAGATTCATTTTGGTAATTTAATTGTTATATTACTAAGAATGCATTATGTTTATGAAAGATTTGAGATAAGTGAAATTGGTCGATTATAATTAAAAACTGTTGTAGATTATATTAACCAATTATGAGATGACCCATTTTATTTACATGTAATTATAAAATGACTTAAAATGTTAAGTCTAATTTATTGTTATGAAATTGCATTTAAATTGGTTAAATGCACTTTTATAAGCTTAATTACATGCTACATGTCACATGTCACATATGTGACAAATGACAAATTGCAAAAATAAAATGGACACCCATTTTAAGTGGGGTGCACCAGTTTTATGTTGTGTACAAGAGGATGATTAGTTTTTGTGTATGAATCTAATTGAGAATTAGATGTAATCATATACTAGACTTATTCTTACACACTACCTATTCACATTGTTAAGAACAATTGAAAGTGACCACACACCCCACAATGGGAGCATGTGGCCGGTGCTAGTGAAGAAGAAAAGAGGACTTACAAGCACTCCATCTCTTATTTATACAACACTCCATCTCATATTTTTATTCATGCAAAATTGCTTATCTCTCTACATTTTTCCTCCAACTTCTCACTAAAAACTTAAGAAGTTCTACAACTTAGTTCATATTTCTAATAACGTTACTAGTGTAGTAATAAGATGTTATTAGATTTATTTTAAGGGCTTCTACTATTATATACTAGTGTAGTAATTTAGTAGAGATTAAAGGGTTGTCTTGGGTGCTACTAATTGGAGAGTTTCTGCTTTGAAACTTGGAAGATCATCCTCATATTACTAGCTCAAGAACAATATTTGAAAGGAGTTCAAATATTGTGCCCATATTTTCATAATCAATGTAAGAAATGGTTCTTTCCTTTATATTTTGTTATGCATGCATAAGGTCCTAATAGTTTAAGAGTAAAATATTAATAAGATGATATTAAAAATGTCTAATATCGAGTTTAAGAAACTTACAAGCGGTATCAAGAGCCTTGGTTGTTGCATGCATAATCGATTTTTAGTTTTTTCGAGTTATTGTAACTTACAGAAAACTAGTAATTTGTGTTTTATAAGATAAAATCACAAAGTTATTTGCATGTCAACATATTATGGTCCTAACATGATTTTAGGTCATTTTGATGATTTATGGAAATTTATAGTGCTCAAATATGATTTTTAGTATTTTTATTACATTTTAATGAGTAAAATGATGTTTAAAATGCTAAAAATAGTTAGACTTATCTTCTGACCTTGAAATTTTACAGAATATTGCACTGGCATTTTACTTACTGTATGTAAAATTTCGTGTGAAGTGGACTTATTTCGTGTGATTTATGATTTTTATATGATAAAATGAAATAAATAAAGGTCAAATAGTTAAAAATACTTCCGCTTTGAATCTGATGATGAAATTTTATTATGTTATCATATGCATGTTTTCCTGTCAGACTGGAAAATTTCAGACTAATGTGATTTGTCTAGCATGAGTTATGAATTTTTAATGTACAAATGGCATAAATAGTGACTAATTTAGCAAATATAGCTAAAACAATTTTAATGTCAAGATAAATTTTTTCCTGGTTGCATAAATGTCCCACATTTCAGATCTAAAGTTTAAAATTTAATATGATTAATTTTTGCATGCTTTATATATTTTATTTGATAAAATCGATAAAGCGCAACCATTTTTCTCAAAACCGATTCGAAATTTTAAACCATGATTTTTGACAGTATGAGTGTCATGGAAATGTTCCAGAATGTACAAAAATTTAAAATTCAAAATTTGAAATTATTGTAATTAAATTTGGATTTATTTGATTAAAATATGATTTTAAAAGTCTAATTATGAGCAATTATACAACAACAAGTTGAATTATTGTCAAAAATTGATTAATGACTAATTTTTGAGGCCTAAATGAGTTGGGATAATTTTTTTTTTGGTAACAATGTAATTAATATTAATCAAAATGCCTTAGGCACACATTACAACCATTGTTAGCATAACCTCAACCAATTACCATCTAATCTAATACAAACAATCATTACATTAAACCCTTCGCAATACACCACCTCTTATCACTTAGTCTAAGTTTCCCTACATCAACATTCATCATCCTTAATCTTATATCCAATCTAACTTGCTCAACAATTTTACTTGGTAACATACAATATTTATCAATCCTACAAATATTTCTAGCTTGCCAAACTCCATAATGAACTGCACTAATCACAGCCCACATAACCTTCCTTTGAAAACAAGATTCAGCTTTGATCTTCAACATTCTGATAGAATTATAGCAGCAACTTGAATCAAACAGCAGCCATTCCTGGATCAATCCAAAGCAGAACTTTGTATAGCAGCAGTCCTGGAACAAATGACAGTGAGTCTCTATATGAGAGCCACAAAGAAAACAATCAACATTCTCAGCAATACCCATTCCAGCCAATCTGTCCAATGTCAACAACCTACCCTGCCACAGCAGCCAGTTGATGAAGCAGTGGCGTGGAACATTGATTCTATTCCATACCACCCTGCACCATCCCACCCTAAGATCTGCAGCACCAGCTAACCAAGAGTATCCTTTTGAAATGGTATACTGATCCTCAGAACTCCTCCATTTCCCATTAACCAAAGCAGCATGAAATATAGTTTTGACTGAACAAATCTTCCTCCATGACCAAGAACTATAAGTAGTAGGAGAATAACTCTGCCAGTCCCTTCCTTTAAGATAAATCTTGTCAATCCACTTAATCCAAAGCAAATCCTTCTTAATGGCAATCCACCAAACAAGCTTCCCTACTGCAGCATAGTTCCACATCTTGCTGTCAAACAATCCCAATCCACCATTATCCTTACCTTTACACAGAACTGACCAATCCACCAAAGGAGCTTTAGAATACACCTCATCACCCTCCCATAGGAAGTTCCTACAAAGGGCTTTTAGTTTATCCAGAACTCCACAAGGAAGAACAAACATTTGAGCCCAATAATTCTGAATGGTACTAAGGACAGCTTTAACCAAAATCAACCTACCAGTATAAGAAATTTTCCTCTTATTCCAACCTCTTATCCTTGCAACCATCTTCTCTACTAACATATTACAATCAGTTTTTGACAATCTTTTATGAGAAATGGTAACACCAAGATACTTAAAAGGAAGAGTCCCCTTCTTGAAACCAGTATGAGCAAAAATAGCAGCCTCAGCTCCATCACTAATGCCATTCACAATCAAATCAGATTTATCACTATTAATGTGCAAACCAGAAGCTCTTGAGAAGAAATTAAAACCCTCCACAATAAGAAAAATGGATCTCAAATCACCCTTACAAAAAATGAGAAGGTCATCTGCAAATAACAAGTGATTAAGCCTCAATCCCTTGCATAGGTGATGAAATTTAAAACCCTTAATGTCACTTACCACCTTCATGATCCTGCTCAAATACTCCATACATAATGTGAACAGAAGAGGAGACAAAGGATCTCCTTGACGAAGACCCTTTTGACCTTTAAAGAATCCATGAGGAGTACCATTGATAACCAAAGAATAAGAAGTAGTGGTAATGCATTCCATAATCAGCTGAATTAAATGATCAGGAAAATTAAGACAGCATAATACCTGATGAACAAACTTCCATTCAATAGAGTCATATGCTTTCCTCAAATCAACCTTGATCATACATTTAGGAGAAGCAGACTTATTAGCATAAAGTCTAACCAAATCCTGACTGATTAGGATATTCCCCATAATACTTCTTCCCTTTACAAAAGCAGCTTGTGCAGGATTAACCACATCAGGTAAAACTCGAGCTACTCTATTACAAATCAATTTTGAAATGACTTTATAAAGAGTATTGCAGCAAGCAATTGGTCTAAAGTCCTTAACAGAAATAGGATTCTCAGACTTGGGAATTAACACAATATTAGTGCAATTCAACTGTTTAAGCAATCTGCCATTTAAGAAGAAATCCTTAATAGCAACACAATAAGGTGTTTAGAGTTGTAGGCCTGGATGGTGTCACTTATAAGAAACCTGAGGAAATTATTCAGGCTTTTGAAGGTTATTATAAGGAACTGCTCGGTTCTGCTGCCATTTAAGAAGACTTCCTGCTTGATAATGTCCCAAGTGACACCATCCAGGCCTACACAAATCCTTTTAGGTCCATTCCCCATAATCTGAGGATTAAAATCAGCACAAGAGCAAATCTAATCTAGACTCTTGCTAAAAACCGATTTAAAAAAATTCAAACAAGGAAAATGGAATTAAATAGAGAAGGAAGGATTAAAAAGGTCTTACAATGCTAAAAGGGAAGAACTTGTTCAAATTACACTAAGCAAAAGAAGATTAGCTACCCATAGTCTTCATATTACAACCCATTTCTAAGCAAAAACCCATTACAAAAGCCAAACTTCAAGAACAAAGTAGAGAAAAATGATAAGGAAAATAATGTTGTATGTTGAATGCTTGATGCCCTTGCCTCTCTTCAGAAATCTTCTTTTATACCCTTGGTCCGCAAACCTAGGGGCCTTGAAAGGTGGGCTTCCAAAAGACAAGACGAGAAAATGAGAAAAACCCGTGCTGAGAGATGACGCAGGCTGCGTCCTACGACGCAGGCTGCGTCCTTCGACGCAGGCTGCGTCCTTCGACGCAGGCTGCGTCATGCTGACGCAGGCTGCGTCGAGCACTGCCCAACTTTTGCCTTGTTTTCCTTCTTGACTTTCGTTGACCCCATGGATATTGACCCCGCCTTGACTTCCATTGACCCAATGGGCTTGGTCTTAATACCTTGATCATTCATTGCTAGCCCATTCAAAATTTCCGGGTTTTGGGTCTCGGGTTTTCGGGTTTGACATTTATTGACTTTCGGGATTTGACTCTAAAAAATGACTTAAAATACTAAATATTAACATTATTACAAAAACTAAAACTAACATAAAACATAGCTAATGACCCGTAAAAAGTAAGACGAAAGACTCTAAAAATTGCTACTAGACACGACAATATTTGACGTTGTCAAACACCCCCACACTTGGACTTTTACTCGTCCCGAGTAAACTCGAGATTAGCATAAAAAACACGAGCCCAACAAAAAGTGTGTGGAGGTATTGACCTCTCTTCCCTCACTACACCCTTCTTATACTCCCTCTTAAACAATCCACCAATGACAAAAACAAAATAAAAATAAAAAGACTCAATTCTTGTGACACTCTTCTCTCACTCCCCCTCCTTATATCATCCCTCAAGACTAAGGACACGACATGCCACCTACTCCGACTCAACTCAATTCCTCCCTCCTTATAGCTCCAAATAAAGTAGTATGACCATCTTTGCCTTATCCCAAGGCATATCGAGATGGTCTTTCCTCAACAACCTCCATACAAATCCACTCCTTATATCACCCCCTTATTACTCCACTAATGCAAATCATGGTTACTTGGTTGGCCCCAAACTTCACAATTTGCACAACCAAGCGACCACCAAAACAATCCACCAATTTGAAACAAAGTTTTGTGACTCAAAAATAAAAATAAAAGGGTCCTAAACTAGCCTCCTTCCAAAATTCCTCCTTATCACTCCCTTCTTATTTCTCCAACAATTCTTATCATAGGAAGAATCATGCTCAAATTTTTTCATTTTTTCATTTTTTTTTTCTTTTTTTTTTCTTGAAAATCCCTCATTTTGCCTAAGGTGCCCTTTCGGGTTTTCACCTTAGCTTTTCCTTTCCTCTCATTGGTGGCTCGCAACTCGATTCTTCATTTTTCCCGGAATGCCCTTTCGGGTTTTCATTCCGTCCTCGGCCACCTTCCCAATCTTGCCTAGCCGGGATTTTCAATTTTTTTCTTTTCTTTTTCTCTTTTCTTTTTTTTTCTTTTTCTTTTTCTTCAAAAATAAAGGCATAAAAAAAAAAAAAAAATTTTACAATGCATCAAACAAAACAAACTAACTATGTACAATCTTCTCGCCCACACTTAGAATACACAATGTCTTCATTGTGGAGGAGAAGAAAAATGTTACCCCATCAATTATCGAAAGGAGAAGACCCCGAGGCACCTCCTCGGTTTCTCCTCCTATCCCTTTCTTCTCTAATCCGCCTTCTTCGCTTCATGCCTTCATCAAGGGTTGCTTGGGTGTAAGGAAAAGGGTAGCCCGGGTTTTGTTGCATGGACATCCCAAAGAGAGAGCTAGCTAAGCCATAGACGTCCTCATGTGCCACCGCATCCTCATAGGAGTCGTGAAGATAGGTGTGGTGGCGCTCATTTTGAACGTTAAAGTGGCTCGTAGCTTGCTCCCTCCAAGCATTTTGGGTGGCCCACATTTCATTTTGTTCCCGCCATCTTTTATCTTGTTGCTCTCTCCATAGCCGGGCTTCCTCTTGCCCGTCTAGCATCCTCCTCCATTCCTCACTTTGAGCCCTCTCGGCCTCCGCCCTCAATCTCTCCCTCTCCTCCACAACATTGTGCCAATCATCCAAACTCTCAAGCCTACCTCCTTGAAGTTGTTGCCAAGTGTTTGAGGCATCCACCCTCCCGCTAATGTGTGACAAGACGTCGTTGGTGCTAGCAAAATAGTTAGCCATTTGTTGTTGTCATGGCTCCACGGGTGTGCTCGAACGACCCTCCGCATCAAACATGGGGGTGTCGGTATCATGGTGGCTTTGGAATGGTGATTGGAAATGAAATGGTGGTGGTTGTTGTTGTTGTTGTTGTTGTTGTTCAAAATTGGTTGTTTGGGAAGGGCCTTGCTCAATTGCAAGGATCTCAATCTCCTCTCTCAAATGCTCACTTTCCCCACCACCTTCTCTCCTTACCCTCCTTTGCCTCAAAGGCACTTCTTCTACCTCCTCCTCCTCCTCCGCACTACTTACCCCCAAACTTTCCTCCCTAGGACAAACAAAATCACATGCCGCGGGTCCTCTAGGTAAAGGATTGTTTTGAGGTCTAGGCAACTTCATGTAGCTTAGCCCGTCACTTCCCAACCAAAACCCTTTCAAGGGTTGCTCCTTGCTTGTCTTAAACATATGAACTTCTTCTAGCCCAAGACGGTTGTACCTCGTCAAACCCCTACATATGTTCACCGCTTGACCATTAGGAATGCCCCCCTCATAATGCCTTACCAAGAAAGAAATTACCCCCCCACAATGGATGCTCGCCCTTGCCGATTTTTTGCCTATGCTTGATGCAAGCTCTCAAAAACAAATCGGCCCAATCCGGGATCCCTACCCCCTCCGGAAGCATAGTCCACAGACATAGCCGGATCTTCTCCGGCACTTTGGTGGGTTCTCCCGCGGAGTTGAAAATGGTGGTAAGGAACCTGGTAATTAGGCGGAGTACGGGGTGGGTGATGGCTGACAGTTTGGCATCCTTAGACGGGCCATGGTCATCGGCAATGTTATCCCACATCTGGTGCATTTTACCCCTTGGGCATCTAATGTCTACCGGTTGCTTGGTGATTTTTAGGATTTGACGGATTTCGGAAGTTGGGGCTTCATGCCAAGTTTGGTTCAATCGGAATCGGTAGGCTTTCTCCGCACCTTCGGGCACATCCAACTCCGACAAGGTTGCTAGAAACTCGTATACAAAACTCCTATAGGTGTAATCCCAGGAGTTTTGCTCGAGATAAGCCTCTAGCCCTACTTTAGCTAGCATGTCCCTTGTCAAGTCGAACATGCCTAAGGCATGGAGGGTGGTTGGGCAAAAGAATTTGGTTGCTACAAGAGGGTGAGTGGAAATTTGATCCCAAATTTTCTTATATTGAGCTTGCATCCTCTCATAGCCCATGAACACCGTTTCAACCTCGTTGTCGGGCTCACTCACCGCGGCCCTCTTATTTTTTCCCTTGCCAAACAACTTAGAGATCTTTGGTGCCATATCTGCAAACTGTAACAAACAACACACTACAACAATAACAAGCAATCACTCGAAAGATTTTTCACTCAAGCAATTCAACAAACACTTGGTGAGCAACAATTTCTACACCTCAAAAACCTAGTGTTTGTTGAATTTCTTTACCTTACTCAGAAAACTTTATCCAATCCTAACTACACAATCAAGCAAGGGGAAAGGGGAACTCAACCTAAGACTAAAGCTAGCCTAATTCGAGCAAAAACTTGAAGGATAATGAAAAAGTCGAGTATGAAGTTATACCTTTGCTTTTCCACAAGATTCAAGCTCCTTGATGATTAGAATAGGTAGGAGTTCGACAAGTAGCCTTAAAAACCCAACTAAAGACCCGAAAAAACGAATTTGAGGGAAAAAATCTAGGTTTTTTAAGACGGATTTTCTGAGTTTTAGGGTGAGTGAGATTTATTTTGGGGTTATTGAGTGTAGAAAAATGATTAGGATGAAGAATGGGATTGATTTTGATGAAAGTTGTGGAAGATTTGAGTGAGAAAGATGGATTTTTGAGGGATTGGGGTAGGTTTTGGGTGTGTTTGTCGTGAAAAACAAAAAAGGAGATGGGGTTTTGTGTTTTATGAAGAACACGGGCAAGAATTTGGAAAATAAACGAAATCAGCACTCGACGCAGGCTGCGTCCTTCACTGCCGGATCACCTTGCCTTTTGCACTTAGCAAAATTTTTGCTAAGTGCTCCAAACACCTCCATACTTGCAAATTCACTTCAATGGTCCATAATAACCTCCAATATCTAAATTCCATCGATTCCCGAACTTTTTATCCGTGGCACGCATCCCGAGGCGGCCAAAAACTCGCAAAACTTCACAAGACCGTTAGTAACTTCAAAAAATTTTTGTTTGATGCAATGTCTAACTAACTTAAAACAACTTAAAGGCTAAGATTTAACAAAGAAACTTCAAAGAAATATTCACAAGGATAGAGTATGTACATGTTTTGCCGTTTATTTAGAGTCGATGGCTCGACTTAGCTATTTCAAGCTTTTCAACTTTGATAAGTGGGGTCTTCAAGCAAGACCTCTTCTTCCCCCTCCCGGGTACATCCTTGGAAGTAGTGCTTGAGACGGTGGCCATTCACTTTGAGGAGCTTTCCATCCCCGGGCCCTTCCACTTCAATAGCCCCATGAGTAAACACTTTCTTGACGGTGTAAGGTCCAAACCATCTTGACCTCAACTTGCCCGGGAAGAGCTTAAACCGGTTTTGGAACACAAGAACTTTATCACCTTCCTTGAAAACTCTACGGTTTATCATCCCATCATGCCATCTTCTTGTTTTCTCTTTGTAGATGGAAGAGTTTTCATAACCATCTTGGCGAATTTCTTCAAGTTCTTGTAATTGAAGCTTCCGGTGCATACCGCTCTCATCTTGGTTTTGATTGAAAGATTTGATAGCCCAATAGGCTTTGTGCTCAACCTCCACGGGGAGGTGGCAAGCCTTGCCATAGATGAGACGGACTGGGGACATGCCAATGGGGGTTTTGAAAGCGGTCCTATATGCCCACAATGCATCAACTAGCCTCTTACTCCAATCCTTTCTATCCGGATTCACCGTCTTTTCAAGTATTCCTTTAATTTCACGGTTTGAGAGTTCGGCTTGCCCGTTTATTTGTGGGTGGTAGGCCGTGGAAATTTTATGATTCACCCCATACCTCTTGAGAAGGCCTCCAATCACCTTGTTGCAAAAATGGGCCCCCCTATCACTAATGATAGCCCTTGGAAAGCCAAACCGAGAGAATATGTTCTCTTGAATGAAAATGGCTACTACCTTGGCATCATCGGTGCGGGTAGGAATGGCTTCAACCCATTTTGACACATAGTCTACCGCCAAGAGGATGTACAAATAACCACCGGAATTTGGAAAAGGGCCCATAACATCAATTCCCCACACATCAAAGATCTCACAATATAAAAGAGGTTGTTGTGGCATCTCATTTCTCTTTGTCAAATTCCCCACCCTTTGACATCGGTCACAAGTCTTTACAAATTTGTGGGCATCTTTAAAAAGGCTTGGCCAAAAGAAACCGCATTCAAGCACTTTTCTAGCGGTTCTTTGTGGCCCAAAATGTCCTCCACAAGCATAGTCCTGACAATGATGTAAGATGGAAGGGATCTCACTCTCGGGCACACATCTTCTCACAAGTTGATCTTGGCAAAACTTCCACAAGTAAGGATCATCCCATGTATAGTACTTGGCATCGGATTTGACTTTGTTCTTTTGATGAGAAGAGAAATGGCTTGGGAGCCGCTTTGTCACCAAATAGTTGACCATGGTAGCATACCATGGCTCCTCCACTTGTATAGCATAAAGTGACTCATGAGGGAGACCTCCTTCAACCTCCTCAAGAGGGCATGATGGTCTTCCTTTATGGTTTAGCCGGCTCAAATGATCCGCCACCACATTCTTCACCCCTTTCTTGTCTTTTATTTCCACATCAAACTCACTTAGAAGAAGAATCCATCTCAACAACCTTGGCTTTGCATCCTTCTTTGCCACAAGGTATCTAATGGCGGCCTGATCGGTGTAGATGATCACCTTTGTGCCCAAGAGATAAGACCGGAATTTTTCTAGAGCATAAATCACACCAAGGAATTCCTTCTCCGTCGTGGAATAGTTCTTTTGAGAATCATTCAAGAGGGTAGAAGCATATTGGATCACATGGGGTCCCTTGTCACTCTTTTGACCCAAAACCACTCCCAATGCATAGTCACTTGCATCGGTCAGGATCTCAAATGGAAGATCCCATCGTGGTGCTTGAATAATTGGTGCGGTGACCAATCTCTCCTTCAAGTCATTGAAAGCTTTCCTACATTTGTCATCAAAAACAAATTCCGCTTCTTTGTGCAAAAGCTTGCATAAAGGGTTAGCAATCTTGGAAAAATCCTTAATAAATCTCCGGTAGAAACCGGCATGTCCTAGAAAAGACCTAATGTCTCGGGTGTTAGAGGGATAAGGTAGGGGTTTGATAATGTCAACCTTAGCCTTATCCACCTCAACCCCCCTTTCCGACACTACATGTCCCAAAACGATGCCACTAGTCACCATGAAATGACATTTTTCGGAGTTTAAAATGAGGTGAGACTCTTGGCATCGCTCTAAGACAAGAGCAAGGTGTTTTAGACAAGCATCATAGGAGTCCCCATGGACGGTGAAATCGTCCATGAATACTTTTATGATTCGTTCTACATAGTCGGAGAAAATACTCAACATGCACCGTTGAAAAGTTCCCGGAGCATTGCACAAACCAAAGGGCATACGACGATAAGCAAATGTACCAAATGGGCATGTGAATGTGGTCTTGACTTGGTCCTCGGGTGCGATTGGAATTTGAAAATACCCCGAGTAACCGTCAAGGAAACAATAGAAAGCTTTCCCCGCTAATCTTTTTAACATTTGATCAATAAATGGTAGCGGGAAATGGTATTTCAATGTTACCGCATTCAAGCGGCGGTAGTCAATACACACTCTCCAACCGGTTTGTGGTCGGGTGGAGACCAAGTCTCCTTGTGCATTCTTGACTACCGTCACTCCTCTCTTTTTGGGTACGACTTGAGTTGGGCTAACCCAACGAGAGTCGGAAATAGGGAAAATGATACCCATTTGCAAGAGCTTAATTACCTCTTCTTGCACTACCTCCGCCATGGGTGGATTGAGCCTCCTTTGGGGTTGTCGGACCGGTTTGGCATCCACTTCAAGCCGTATCTTGTGCATGCAAGTCACCGGGCTTATCCCCTTTAGGTCCGCTATGCTCCAACCAAATGTATCCTTGTGCTTTTGAAGTAGTGATACCAATTTGTCTTCTTGGTCCTCGGTGAGTGTGCTTGAAATGATAAGTGGTAGGGTGTTCTTGTCCCCTAGAAAGATGTACTTTAAATGGCTTGGGAGGGTTTTCAACTCGACCTTAGGAGGTTGGATAATGGAAGGGAGGGGCTTGTGGAGTGGAATACTCAAAGCAAACAACTCGGACAAGTTAGCCAGTGCAGGACGCAGGCTGCGTCCAGTGACGCAGGCTGCGTCGTACGACGCAGGCTGCGTCGTACGACGCAGGCTGCGTCGTGTGATGCAGGCTGCGTCGAGCACTGCCTTGCCCTGTTTTCAGCATCTCTATGACGTTGAGCTCCTCATATGTTTCTATTGGCTCTTCCTTCTCCAATTCTTCAAGACATTCCTGCACATCAAAGGCCAACAACAAGCGCAAACCTTCCTCTTCCATGGGATTAGTTAAAGCTACCTCGAGTGGGGCTCTATCACAAAGTTTATACATTTGATTCACTAATGGCTCAAAGATATCCAAGAAAAAACAAGATTGATGGTCACTCGGGTGCCTCATGGAGTCATATATATTGTAAGTTAATCTTTTTCCTTCAAACTCCATAGTCAAACACCCGTTTGAAACATCGATCTTGGTATTTGAAGTTTTCATAAACGGCCTACCCAGAAGGAGAGGGGTGGCACTAGAGCTAGATTCCATATCTAAGACGTAGAAATCCGCCGGAAAGACAAGATTATCGACTTCCACTAGTACATCCTCTACCATGCCCTTGGGGTAAACACTAGACCTATCGGCAAGTTTAATGACTACCCCGGTCTTAGACAAAGGTCCTAAACCTAGGGTCTCATAAATAGATAAAGGCATGACGTTTATAGAAGCCCCAAGGTCTAGCATGGCACGTTTAAAACTTTTCCCCCCAATAGTGCAAGGAATAGTGAACATGCCCGGGTCTCCACATTTCTTTGGCAAATTTTGCTTGAAAATTGCCGAAACATGTTCACTCACCCTAACCTTATGGGTTCCTTTCTTAGGATTTCTCCTAGGTGTACAAAGTTCTTTCAAGAACATTGCATACCTAGGGACACTATTCAACAAGTTAAGAAGAGGAATGTTTACCTCACATTTTCGGAAAGTCTCATACAAGTCATTCTCCTTGGCATACTTCCTTGTGCTTATCAAAGCACTAGGAAATGGGACTTCCGGTATGTACTCTTCCACTTCATCATCTTCAATAGTGTCTTTGCCCTTCTTTGAAATGTCTTCTTTGGGGTCCTTGCTTGTGGATCCCCCTTTTTCATTCTTCGATATCTCTTCTTGACCAACCACCAATTCTCCTTGGTCTTCAATCTCAATGGTTTCCATCTCAATATTCTTCATCTTTTCCTTTCCCTTGCCAAGGGGATTCACTTCCAACTCCTTGCCACCCCTCAATGTCATGGCACTAGCATTTTCCCTTGGTGGGGGAATGGTTTGAGATGGGAATCGTGTGGAGCTTGAGGCTTGGGATTTTGACAAATTTGAGGCCATTTGGGATAGTTGGGTTTCCAAGTTGTTCACCCTAAGGTTGTTAGCCTCCCTATCCTTCCTTGCTTCCTCTCTCTCCCTCCTTGCCTCCTCCCTATCCTTCTCTTGATTGGCAAGAAGTGTTTGCAAGATGTCACTCAAGTTCCCTTGAGAAGAAGAATTCCCTTGATTTGGATTTTGGTTGGGTTGTCTTTGGGGTTGAGAATTATTTGGAAAATTTGAATTGTTGGGTCTTGGGTTGTTTTTGAAATTTCTTTGGAGATTTTGGTTGAAATTTGTGTTTCGGTTTTGGGTTGGATTTTGGGCTCTCAAGTGGTTGAATTGGCCATTTTCAAAACTCTTTGATTTGTCTCCTCCCCACCCCAAAAGATCACGATTTCCCACTTGGTTATACATTCCTCCACCACTTGGGTTTCTAGCATTGTAGTTCCCATACCCCATAGCATTGACACTCTCCATGGTGGCTCCTTGCTCAATCATGATGTAACATGTATTTGTAGCATGGTCACCTCCACAATAAGAACATTCAAGTGATTCGGGGTGTTGAGAAAATTAGCTACTTTTGTTGACAACCAAGTTGGATACCAAGCTTTTGAGTTCACCCATTTCTTGCATGAGTTTGTGATTTTGAGAGGCATGAGAATCTTCCATGGAAGAAACATTTCTAGAGCTTCCTCCCCTTTCATTCTTCCTCCCGTAGCTTCTCGTGTTCATAGCCAACTTCTCAATAATGTTGTTGGCCTCGGCCACATTAAGTGTATCAATGCCACCTCCGGTGGCGGCTATAATCATCCGTTGGTCATTTTGGCATAATCCTTCATTGAAGGTCGTCAATAGATCGTCACCCGACATTACATGATACGGGCACCTTGCCACGAGGCTTTTGAATCGCTCCCAATAGTCATAGAGAGTTTCCCCCATGTCTTGCTCAATGGTAGTGATGAGCTTCTTTGAGTGGTTATGCCTCGAATCCGGGTAGTATTTCTCAAGAAATTTCTTCTTCAAACCCACCCAAGTATTGACGGAATGGCCCGGAAGATAAAATAACCATTCCTTAGCGGCATCTTGTAGAGAGAATGCCCTAAGTTTAAATTGGTCTTCGGTCACTCCTTGTGGGATGGCCCCTTGGCATATCATGTGGAATTCGCCCAAGTGCCTATTGGGATCATTCCCCACCATTCCATGAAATCTTGGCAAATTATGAACAAAGAACCCCTTTAGCTCGAAATTGACATCCCCCATGGGAGGGTATGCGATACACAACGGTTGCTCTTCATAGTTTCTTGCCCGGATTTCACCAATAGTTCTATTATCTTCCATTTCGGGTGGGTAGATGATGTTCAAGGGTGGCGGTCTCCTAGGTGGTGATCTAGGTGGTGACACAAACACTTGTTCTTGTGGTTCTTGAAAAATATTGTTCTCAAACTCCTCTTCACTAGGCTCCCTCCAAAAGGGTCTCCTATAGAGGGGGTTCGAAAACAACCAATTGGAAATGCTCCTAGAAGCCGGGTCAATGTCTTGGTCACCAAGTCCCTCTTGTGACCTAGGCATAAACTCTAAAACACTTCAACAACACAATTAGTAACTTCAACACCAAGTAACCTACAAACAATACAAAAAGAAATATTTGAAAAATAATCTAAACAAAGTATGACACTAACAAGAGTTCAATTTGATATTTAGCTATGTTGCCTTCCCCGGCAACGACGCCAAATTTGACGATGCTTTTTATACGGTGTCGTTAAATCCTCAAATTAGCTAAATCAAATAACAATTTATAAAGCCAAATCTAGACTCAAACCAACCTAAGTAAAAGGGTAGTAAGGGTAAGACACGGATCGAACCCAAGGGAAGGCGATGATTGCTAAAAATCTAATCTAGACTCTTGCTAAAAACCGATTTAACAAATTAATTAATCTAACCACAAATTAAAACACTAACTGAAACAAAAACTTGAATTACTTACAAACTATGATATTCACAATGGGAAACATGTAGGAAAAACACAAATGGAGAAAGTTTTTCATGAGAATTGATAATCAAGTCTAAAATTACTAACAACAACTAAATACTCAAAGATTCAAATATGGAGAAATAACTTAGTGCAATTATCCCAAGTTCCCCCACAATTAACAAAGTAAAGATCCCTCCTTTCCTTCCTTTCTCTAATTATCTACTACAAACTTCTAAAAACTAGCCACCAATGAATTAAACCATCCATAAATGACTCAATACAACTAAACCCATACTTATTAAAACATAAGCATAAATAAAGATGCAAGCTTTAAGCACAAAACCAAAGAAGCATGCTAGAATCATGTAATAAAACATTAAACCATGTCCTAAATACACAATAATCCAAATTCCACTAAAAAGGTTCCAACTTTTAAACCAAAGTTACAAACTTTCAAGTTGCTTCAACAAATATCAAGACAAATCAACCAAATTCATCAAGACAAAGCAATTTAATCAAACAAACAATTACTAAGATGGTTAGTCTTAACAACAATTCATTCAACAATGAAATTCAAACAAGGAAAATGGAATTAAATAGAGAAGGAAGGATTAAAAAGGTCTTACAATGCTAAAAGGGAAGAACTTGTTCAAATTACACTAAGCAAAAGAAGATTAGCTACCCATAGTCTTCATATTACAACCCATTTCTAAGCAAAAACCCATTACAAAAGCCAAACTTGAAGAACAAAGTAGAGAAAATGCTAGGGAAAATATGATGTTGTATGTTGAATGCTTGATCCCTTGCCTCTCTTCAGAAATCTTCTTTTATACCCTTGGTCCGCAAACCTAGGGGCCTTGAAAGGTGGGCTTCCAAAAGACAAGACGAGAAAATGAGAAAAACCCGTGCTGAGAGATGACGCAGGCTGCGTCCTGCGACGCAGGCTGCGTCGTGCTGATGCGCACGCAGGCTGCGTCAAGCACTGCCCAACTTTTGCCTTGTTTTCCTTCTTGACTTTCGTTGACCCCATGGATATTGACCCCGCCTTGACTTCCATTGACCCAATGGGCTTGGTCTTAATACTTTGATGATTCATTGCTAGCCCATTCAAAATTTCCGGGTTTTGGGTCTCGGGTTTTCGGGTTTGACTTTTATTGACTTTCGGGATTTGACTCTAAAAATGACTTAAAATACTAAATATTAACATTATTACAAAAACTAAAACTAACATAAAACATAGCTAATGACCCGTAAAAAGTAAGACGAAAGACTCTAAAAATTGCTACTAGACACGACAATATTTGACGTTGTCAATAATACTTGTGCTCTTACCGCCTCTTTCGCGTAGTTTAGCCGAATTTGGGGTACTCGAAGTCCTTTGAGTTTCTTGAGTCTTGGATGCGAAATGTTCATCGCATGTCGAATTGGGTACATATTTTGTCGCGAGAATCTGGACAGGTTTAGATTAGAACCGTATTATTATCTGTGACAACCCTCGCGAATGCGGAAATAAAACATACAAGCATGTGATTAATATAGCGGAAAATACGGTGTTTTTAAAACTTTTTAGATGCAAGATAGAAATACGAGGAATGTCAAATAAATACAAACTAAAATAGAATATACTACAAAGACACGAAGTCTCTCAAAATGTTACCAATGTCAAAGAGATTAACAACTAGCTAAAATAACGTCTAGAGGTGAATCTTCCAGGCCAACGCCCGCTAGCTCACACCCGAACCCAAAATACCACAAGCAAAAAGCCATCCAATCAAGCAACCTGTTCATCCATGAAAAACATGAACGCCACAATCAGTGGTAGTCACTCCGGGTTCTCCCAAGCCGATATCACTTAAACGTACATAAACGGAAATACAAAAGTAGAAGCATGCATATATAGATATACATGTGAAATACGAGAAGGATAAATAGGCAATTCAATATATATAAGAATGTCGATACATGAAGTACAAAGTCGTAACCATCATATTATAGAAAGACTCGGGGATGACACTCTTAGGCAACCATACACTCACACTAGGGCTTGCATCTCACCGTTAGCGGCATAAGTTTGATAAGATTGAGACTCGAAAAACAAACCATGCCAAGTCATCCAAAGATCATGAATAATCAATCATATAATCATCCAACCAAACGTACAATACATTGACGACATCTCTCACGGTAAATGAAACGCACTAGCACCGTGTACATGGCAAGTATGATTAAAAGGCATCCACGGGATAAAACATTTCCCTGAACGCATAAACGATGCTACATTTCGTATATGTAGACTAATTTCCTCCTGGTAGGACGACGATATAAATACCCGGTCCTAGTCTAAACCTGGCCAGACTCTCGAAATAAACCATTTTCCGATTCGACAAGCGATAAACATTTCGCATCCAAGACTCGGTCAATCATAGACGCCGAGTACCCCAAATTCGATCGACATTCACGAAAGAGGCGGAAAAGAGCACAAGCCTCATAACAAGCGGTACGCTACATGCAAATGACACCACCTCGCAAGTATACAACATTTGACGGCCGGGTCGATCAACGCAAAGCGTTCGCCTCCCAACAACGTCGTCATATGCCCACTAACACATGCAATTAAGCGGTAAGGATACACTCCCCGTTCCGACATTCCAGCCTTACGAACGTGGAGGTAGCCAAGGGAATGAGAGTACAAGGCACATAGAAAATTAGTGCTCAAACCGTAACATTTGTAAAACCAACTCAAAGTGGGACATATAAAAAACCGTCACAAAACATGCGATACAAGCGAAGGGATTATCATATATTCGAAACATTAATATTTAAAGTCAACTTATAAAGTCAAACTCGGAAGTCAACAAAAGTCAAGGTCAAACCCGAGACCCGAGACCCGAGACCCAAACCCGTCAATTGGAGTGGTCTACGAACACATAATCAATGCAAGAATACTAAGTCCAAAGGGTCAAGGAAAGTCAAGGCGGAAACTAGAATTTCAAAAGTTCAACTTTGGGAAAACTGGCAGCAAGAAACGCTGCCAGCGCCAGGCAACGCTGCCAGCGTCCTACGACGCTGCCAGTGTCCAGGGAACGCTGCCAGTGTCCTGGTCTCAGGCACGAATACATGAATTTCACAATTTCACTAAGGCATAACACAACATCATCTACCATCACAATTCATCAATTCTCATATCAATTATCAACTAACAACAACCATCATCAACAACACAATTCCTAAGATTACTAATCATATTCTAAATACGATTTCTAACATAGAAAACACATAAAAACACGTAAATGATATCGAGTAACCCTTCACCGTTACCTTTTCGCGTCTTCAATCCGCGTCGATGTCCTCTTCTATCAAGAAGTAGTCTTTGTCGGGGTCTTGGAGGTCACCACCTACAGTTAGATAATAAAAGATGAATATAATTCACCTTGATAAAGACGGATAAATTGAAAAGCGAGAAAGACGGTAATTTAATTACCAATACGGATAGAGGACGATGAGAGGAAAAGAATAAGACGAACCTAGGTGAATTTGAGCGAGAAATGAATGAGTAGTGACGATTCTAAGCTTGGAAGAATATGGAGGCTAGGTTTTGGGGATTACTTGGTGAGGAAGAAGAAGATTGAATTGTGAGGGAGTTAGGGTTATGAGGGAGGTATATGAAGGAGTAAGTGGAAATCAAATGGGAAAAAGCCCAATACGCCTTAAGACGTAACTTACTCGAATTCTCGCGTAAAGTCCAAATACGAACTCGGAAATTCTAAATTAGACACGGGAAATTTAATTCTAAACTAAAACTAAATTTCGCTGTGACGCGGGGTTAGTCGCCCTCCCCCGGTTCAAACAAATACTTGTAATGCTCAATACCAAACTAATTAATGTAGTAAGGTAAGGAGGTCTATCCCAAGAGACGATGAATATTGTTCTAGGACGGTTTAATTGAGTTCTAGTTTAGTTCTAGCAATTAGCAAGTTGAAGAGGATTAACGACAAACTAGACTAACAAGAAGGCAAAGATGCGATGTAAAAC
This sequence comes from Heliosperma pusillum, assembly GCA_022085475.1. Taxonomy (NCBI): domain Eukaryota; kingdom Viridiplantae; phylum Streptophyta; class Magnoliopsida; order Caryophyllales; family Caryophyllaceae; genus Heliosperma; species Heliosperma pusillum. The sequence goes on from JAIUZE010070376.1 coordinate 68,577, forward strand.
GATAATTAAAAGGAACTAGGGTGGATGGGTTCATTAATGCAAGTATAGATCAATTATGGTGGGGGTTAGGACTAGTCTAAAGGTGAGTCTAAACATGTCTCCACCTCTCGGTGTAAGACGGATTAAAGGGCAAGCCTCCAACTCTCGATGCGAGACGAGCCCTAGTCTAAGGTTCGATTGGGTTCTCGCCCTAACCTCCCCCTAAACATCCAACACACACAACAACAATGCAAGTCTAAGCTCTCACTCAAACTAGCAATAAAACATGAGAAAGACTCAAATTACTCATTCAAGCATTTCAACAAACACCTTGTATGCACAAAACAAGTAGACTACCAAAAGACTTAATCTTTATGCCCAATTACCATAATCGACCCATAAACTCACATTAAATCCCCCATCTTGACCTAGTCTAACACTACTCACTACTAATGAAGGAAGGCATTAAAGACGGATACTTTGATATGAAATAAACAAGGGAAGACATATTTAACATGAGAACTAAGTAAATAAACAAAAACAAGTAATTAAAAGACAAGTAATGTAAATAACTATGAAAATAAAGAGGAAAGATTGAACCTTTACCGATTAACAAAGACGAGACGGAAAAGTTACGAACTTGAACAAAAACCCGATCTTTCGATCTTAATCTTCATACAAAATCCGAGTGAAGTAAACTATTACAAATTTTGGGGAGGAATTAAAGGAAGAAATTAAATAAGAAAATATAATCTAGTGAGACGGATTTTTCTTCTATTGAGACGGTCTAAATTTCTATGTCTCACAAAAAAAATCTCCCTCGCCTAGTTCTCTCCTGCTGCTCAAAAGAATGGTTGGTGTCTTCTATTTGTCCTTGTTGTGGGGCCCTCGTCTGTCTCCTTTCCCCCACTCTTTTTCTTTCTTTTTTGACTTTTCTGCGTCCTTTCTTTCTTTCCATTCTTTTACACTGCCAAAAAGACAAAACCAAAGGACTCCAAAAAGACAAATAAAAGGAAAATAGAAAAATAGGAAACTCAACGCTAAAATTCACGGATCAACGCAAAATGGGCTCAGCCGGCCGGACCGGCTGCCGGTGGCACCAACCGGCTGACCACCGCTGCTTCTTCCTCCGTCTTTCTTCTCTTCCTCTCTTCATGTGGTGCCCCAGCCGGTATGACCGGCTGCCGGTGGTCATTGTCGGCTGGACACCTCTGCTTATTCTCCGTCTTTCTCCCCCTTGTGCGTGACCCAGCCGGTCCTGACGGCTGCCGGTTGGTCCGACCGGCTGGCCACCACTGCTACACCCTCTGTCTTCATCTTCTCTTCATTTCTTTCTTTTTCTTTTTCTTTTCTTTTCTTTTCTTCTTTATTTGTTTTGTGACGGTTTCTCGAATTTCATCCCGTCTCGTCCTTGTCTTGGCATATTCCTTATAAATTGAGACGGAATTAAATAGTATGTGAGTACACGGGATAAGGGTCAAAACACGATAAAACCGACGCTAAATTAAGCTAATTACGCTAAAACATAAGTGAATAAAGAGGGGAAACGATCTAAAATAATCGTATATCACGCTGAAAAGTATCCGTATAATATTTTTACTATAAAAATAGGGTACATTTGCGGGTGTTACAATCACCCCACCTTTTAAAAAGTTTCGCCCTCGAAACTTGAGCGAAAGAAAGATACCTTAATCGAATAAGCTTGGATATTTACTAAGCATAGAAGCTTCCGTTTCGCACGTCTCTTCTTCAACATTGGCACATCTCCATAAGATTTTCACTAAAGGAACCACTTTACTTCTCAACTTCTTATCCTTGCGATCTAGGATGCGGATCGACTTCTCTTCAAAGGACAAATTCGGTTCAAGCTCGGGCATTTCCGCTTGAAAGACATGGCTTGGATCACTAACATACCTTCTCAATTGAGAAAAATGGAATACATCATGAACCTTAGCCAAATTCGGGGGCAAGTCCAACTTGTAAGCAACGACACCAATCCTTTTCACAATATCAAAGGGTCTAATGTATTTCGGGCTCAATTTACCCTTAACACCAAACCTTTTAACACCCTTCATCGGAGATACCTTCAAGAATACCTTATCTCCAACTTCAAATTCTAACAGTCTTCTTCGGATATCGGCATAAGACTTTTGTCGATCTTGAGCGGCTTTCATTCTATCACGAATGACCTTCACATGATCAATGGTCTCAACAAGAACATCGGGGCCTAAGTCACGAACATCACTCAATTGATTCCAACATATAGGACTTCGACATTTCCTTCCATAAAGAGCTTCATAAGGAGCCATCTTGATCGAGGCATGATAACTATTGTTGTAAGAAAACTCCACTAACGGTAGACTCTTTTCCCAACTAGATTGGAAGTCGAGTGCACAAGCCCTAAGCAAGTCTTCTAAAGTCTGGATAGTCCTGTCGGTCTGACCATCGGTAGCGGAATGGAATACAGTACTCATCAACAATTTACTACCCATGGCTTCTTGTAAAGCCTTCCAAAATCTCGAACAAAACCTCGGATCTCGGTCGGATATGATCTCCTTGGGAACACCATGGTATCTAACAATCTCATCAACATAGGCTTTCGCTAGTCGATCTAAACTCCAAGTCTCTTTGAACGGAATGAATCTAGCACACTTGGTTAAACGATCAACAACAACCCAAACGACATCTTTACTTCCCACGGTCCTTGGCAAAGCCATAACAAAATCCATGGAAATAGATTCCCACTTCCATAGTGGAATATCCAAAGGTTGTAGCAATCCACCGGGCCTCTTGTGTTCAATCTTCACTTGTTGGCAAGTAAGACATCTTCCAACATAAGACACAACATCACCTTTCAAATTCGGCCACCAAAATTGTAGCTTCAAATCTTTGTACATCTTATCACCTCTGGGGTGAATAGAATAAGGGGAAAGGTGAGCTTCATCAAGAACTCACTTTCTCAAATCAAGAGCATTAGGCACAAACAAACGGCCATGGAATCGAAGGACACCTTTATCATCAAACTTGAAATCTTTAGCCTTTCCTTCTAGAAGTTTGGCTTGAATAGACTTGTAGGTAAGATCATCAACTTGGTTTTCGCGGATCTAGCGGAGGAAAATAGGTTCGGCAGTCATAACACCAACATAATCAAATCCACGTTCCACGAATTCCAACCTCAACTTTCGAAACTCGGCACAAAGATCAACGGGTAACACCGACAAAGCATTCAAGGAATGAGAAGATTTCCTACTAAGAGCATCGGCAAAAACATTAGCCTTCCCTTCATGGTACAACAACTCAAAATCATAATCATTCACCAATTTCAACCATCTTCTTTGTCTCATATTCAACTCCTTTTGAGTAAATATGTACTTCAAACTTTTGTGATCGGTGAATATACGACAATGAACACCAATAAGATAGTGTCGCCACACTTTCAAAGCATGAACCACGACGGCCAATTCCAAATCATGAGTAGGATAGTTCACTTCATGAACTCTCAACTGTCTCGAAGCATAAGCCACCACTTTCCTACTTTGCATAAGTACACAACCCAATCCCATCTTGGAAGCATCACAATAGACATCAAAGTCTACACCATCTTCAGGCAAAGTCAACACCGGAGCGGTAGTTAACCTTTTCTTTAACTCTTGAAAAGCGGCTTCACAAGCTTCATTTCATAGAAACTTGGTTTCTTTCTTCAATAATTGAGTCATCGGTCTAGCAAGCTTTGAGAAATCTTTGAGAAATCTTCGGTAGTAACCAGCTAAACCAAGAAAACTTCAGACTTCTCTAACATCGATCGGACTCTTCCACTCCACCACAGCTTCAATCTTAGAAGGATCCACCATTACACCCTCTTTAGAAATTACATGTCCAAGAAAGGACACCATAGGTAACCAAAATTCACACTTGGAGAATTTAGCAAACCACTTTTGACGACGAAGGACACCCAAAATAGTCCTTAGATGAATAGCATGCTCTTCTTCGGTCTTGGAGAAAATAAGGATATCGTCAATGAACACCACCACACACTTGTCAAGATACTCACTAAAAGTGCGGTTCATTTGATCCATAAAAATAGCGGGAGCATTAGTCAATCCAAATGGCATTACCTTGAACTCATAATGACCATACCTTGTACTAAAAGCGGTCTTCGGAATATCAACATCTCGAACAGGAATTTGGTGATAACCGGATCTCAAATCAATCTTGGAAAAAGTAGAAGCACCCTTTAGTTGATCAAACAAATCTTCAATTCTCGGCAAAGGATACCTATTCTTAATTGTAATTCGGTTCAACTCACGGTAATCAATACAAAGTCTCATAGAACCATCTTTCTTCTTCACAAAGAGAACGGGAGCACCCCAAGGCGAGGCACTTGGTCGAATAAAACCCTTCTCAATCATATCATCAAGTTGCTTCCTTAACTCTTTCAACTCGGTTGGAGCCATACGGTAAGGAGCTTTGGCTATGGGTCCAAAACCAGGTACAAGATCAATAGAAAACTCAACATCACGCTCGGGAGGAATCCCAGGCAAGTCTTCAGGGAATACGTCAACAAATTCACGAACAATAGGCACATCTTCAATATTTGTCAAAGAGGTAGTTGAAGAAGTCACAATACACAAGTATGCTTGGTGACCCTTTCTTACCATACTCACCAACTTCATTACGGAAATCAAAGACACACCTTTTCGGGGATGAGATCCCTTATAGGTTATTCTAACTCCTAAAGGACTCTTTAAATAAATCTTTTGATCTCTACACTCAAACCTAGCATGGTACAATGCTAACCAATCAATACCTAGAATTATATCGAACTCTCCTAGAGGAAACTTAAGGAGATTAGCGGGAAAGGTAGAACCCGCAATAGATATTGGAACATTAGGATAAAGAGTAGAACAAGAGATAATTTCTCCGGATGGTAAGGATATGGGAGTATCCTCACTAGATGTAGGCTCGATAGATAATTTATTAGCATAAGTCGAAGATACAAAGGACATAGAAGCACCGGTATAAAAAAGAATAAGACACGGTTGCTCTAAGATTGAGAACATACCCGTAATTATCTCCGGATGAGCATCGGCTTCGGCTCGGCTCATAACGAAGATAGAACCCTTAGGTTTAGAAATTGGAGGGGGCAACTTACGATCGGGGCAATCCTCATAACGGTGACCACCCTTTTGGCAAAAGAAGCAAATATAAGGCCGGTTGGAACAAGTCACACCGGGGTGATATGGAAGTCTACAACGGTTGCAAAAGCGACCTTGAGCTTGAGGAGGAGCATATGGCCTATGAGCCACATTAGAAGTAGCTCGGGGAATGAAAGGAGCGGGAGCTCTTGCATTTGCATTTGAAGGAGGATTGAATCTCCTCTTGTTGGCATAAGAGTTGGAGGAAGACGGAGTAAACGGTCTCTTCCCATAGACATTTGGCCTAGGAGTGAAAGAAGGAGATGGATTATTCATCATAGCTTCATCCCTAATGGCCTTCATGGAGTTCTTGGCTCATAAAGCATCATCATATAAATCCCCAAAGGAAGTAGTATTCCTCCCCACTTTACTTTGAAGTAAAGCACTAAGCTTGTTGCGGTAGTAGAAAGCTCGGTCCTCGTCATCTTTGATAAGCCTCGGAGCAAAATGAGCAAGCTTGTTGAACTCCGTAGTGAAGTCTTGTGCCGACAAGTTACCTTGCTTGAAGTCAATAAATTCCTTGAGCCTTTGTTGCTTTAGCTCCTTGGGGTAAAATCGGCCTTCAACTAGAGCTTTGAAACAAGCCCAATTGAAATCATCTTCAAGAGTAGCGGTGGCGCTAGTAATCGCCCACCAATAATCTGCTTCCCTTACAAGGAAGTGCTTTGCGATCCTCACCTTGTCCTCTTCACGGACTTGGTATAGATCAAATTGCTTCTCCATTTCTCGGAACCATTCCGATAGCTCGGTAGGGTCCGGCTCTCCACCGTAAGGTATAATCTTACTCCTAGCTAGTTGGCTTGTCACCCAAGCATAGCCTCCTTGATGGTTATCTTCTCTACGAGGGGGAACTTGGTTGGCTAGAGCAATAGCCGCATCTTATTGATTCTTTAACACTTGCGTAAGAACTTCTAGCATAACGTTCTCTACTACTCGAGGTCTAACCATCTTCATAAGAAATAGAAACAAAACAAGTTAATCCTAACACTTAGCATAAACAAGTAGACTACCAAGTAAAGTCCTTAACTTCTACCCATCTCTCATTTATTATTTCAAGGGCAAGTAGTTTAAGTCTAGGGTTCACGTGTGTGCGTCGGGAGCGATAAAGCTCTGATACCAACTGTGACAACCCTCGCGAATGCGGAAATAAAACATAACAAGCATGTGATTTATATAGCGGAAAATACGATGGTTTTAAAACTTTATACATGCTAAGATAATATACGAGGAGTGTCAAATATTACAAACCAAAATATAAATTACTACAAGAGACGTAGTCTCTTAAAATGTTATCCAATATCAAAGTTATTAGAAAACTAGCTAAACAACGTCTAGAGGTGATCCATCCAGGCCAACGCCCGCTAGCTCACACCCAAACCCAAAATACCACAAGCAAAAAGCCATCCAAGCAAGCAACCTGTTCATCCATGAAAAACATGAACGCCAAAATTAGTGGGGAGTAACTCCGGGTTCTCACAGCTATATCACATTAAACGTACATAAACGGAAATACAAAAGTAGAAGCATGCATATATAGATATACATGTGAAATACGAGGGATAAATAGGCAATTCAATATATAAAGATAAGAGCATATGAAAAACAAATCCGTAACCATCATATTATAGAAAGACTCGAGGAAGACACTCTTAGGCAACCATACACTCTCACTAGGGCTTGCATCTCACCGTTAGTGGCATAAGTTTGATAAGATTGAGACTCGACAAACAAACCATGCCAAGTCATCCAAAGATCATGAATAATCAATCATATAATCATCCAACCAAACGTACAATATGTTGACGACATCTCTCACGGTAAATGACACGCACTAGCACCGTGTACATGGCAAGTATGATTAAAAGGCATCCACGGGATAAAACATTACCCTGAACGCATACGCGATGCTACATTTCGTATATGTAGACTAATTTCTTCACTGTAGGACGACGATAATAATACGGTCCTAGTCTAAACCTGGCCAGACTCTCGGAATAAACGTTTTCCGATTTGACATGCGATGACATTTCGCATCCAAGACTCGGTCAATCATAGACGCCGAGTACCCCAAATTCGGTCGACATTCACGAAAGAGGCGGAAAAGAGCACAAGCCTCACAACAAGCAGTACGCTACATGCAAATGACACCACCTCGCAAGTATACAACATTTGACGGCCGGGTCGATCAACGCAAAGCGGTCGCCTCCCAACAACGTCGTCATATGCCCACTAACACATGCAATTAAGCAGTAAGGATACACTCCCCGGTCCGACATTCCAGCCTTACGAACGTGGAGGTATCCAAGGGAATGAGAGTACAAAGCACATAGGGAATTAGTGCTCAAACCGTAACATTTGTAAAACCGACTCAAAGTGGGACATATCAAAAACCGTCACAAAACATGCGATACTAGCGAAAGGATTATCATATATTCGGAACATTAATATTCAAAGTCAAACCCGAAAGTCTACAAAAGTCAAAGTCAAACCAGAGACCCGAGACCCAAACCCGTCAATTGGAGTGGCCAACAAACAAATCATCAATACAAGAAAACTAAGTCCAAAGGGTCAAGGAAAGTCAAGGCGGGAATAGAATTCAAAGGTTCAACTTTAGGAAAATCTGGCAGCAAGAAACGCTGCCAGCGCCAGGCAACGCTGCCATCGTCCCACGACGCTGCCAGCGTCAATAGACGCTGCCAGCGTCCTGTCTCAGGCACGCGATCGTTCATTCACAAAAATCCCAACTTTCACTAAGTTTCAACATACAACAATCATCATTTATCATCACAAACCAACAATTCTCATATCAATTATCAACTAACAACAACCATCATCAACAACACAATTCCTATGATTACTAACGTATTCTAAATACGATTTCTAACATAGAAAACACATTAAAACACGTAAATGATATCGAGTAACCCTTCACCGTTACCTTTTCGCGTCTTCAATCCGCGTCGATGTCCTCTTCTATCAAGAAGTAGTCTTTGTCGGGGTCTTGGAGGTCACCACCTACAATTAGACAATAAAAGATGAATATAATTCACCTTTGAGAAAGACGGATAAATTGAAAAGCGAGAAAGACGGTAATTTTATTACCAATAAGGATAGAGAAAGATGAGAGGGAAAGAATAAGACAAACTTTAGCGAATTTAAGCGAGTAACGAAGGAATAGCGATGATTTAAAGCTTGACCAAATATGGAGGCTAGGTTTTGGGGTTTACTTGGTGAGGAAGAAGAAGATTGAATGTGAGGGAGTTAGGGTTATGAGGGAGTATATGAGGGAGTAAGTGGAAAACATGAGAAAAAGCCCAAAAACGTCTTAAGACGTAACTTACTCAGAATCTTGCGTAAAGTCCTAAAACGAACTCGGAAATTCTAAATTAGACACGGGAAATTTAATTCTAAACTAAAACTAAATTTCGCTGAAAAGTATCCGTATAATATTTTTACTATAAAAATAGGGTATATTTGCGGTTGTTACACCTCGAGTGGCCTTGAGATATTTGTTAACCCTGACAAGGGGTTGGACAATTCTTATCGCACTATTCCCTTTGTTCACTCAGAGTCCTTCATGACCCAATAATTGCCCATACACCCCTTTTTACATAATGGCTTGGGGCAAAAAATAAAAGTCAATCAGAAACTATGCCGACTTGGGCGAATAGTCTCTAGTCTAAAGAATTGAGTCATAAAGAATACTATAGTAGCTCTCGCCACGACCAGGCTTTATGAATTGCTAGAATTCTATAAACGGTCACTGCCCAACAGAGTGTCCCATAAAGTCTTTCTATGTGATCGACTAGTCATCTCATATGACTCTATGGCACTTGAACTTGCCATCAATCGCGTCACACTCCAGTCACTTCGAGACGTCACCTCATGTAAGTATCTAGGGGCTTAGGCTAGGTTAATCCAGTTCACTTTAATAGGGTTCAAAGTTGTCACTACAATCTATTTGGATATAACAAAGCACAAAATGAGTTTTTTAAACTCAAACGATAAATGTGATTATCACATATGAACAATCAACACAATGTTATTGCTTCATATCATATAATCTAAAGTATACAAGTTCCATGACACTTCATGTTCATCTTGTCTAAATGCAATAAAAGCTTGGATGGTGGATATACTTTGTATCCATTTGTTCCAACTTTATGAATTGCTCCTTTTCTTTCCAATCATCGTTATTCCCAATAACATGAATTTATCTAAGTACATCACTAGATCTCTATCTAATGTTGGGCTCTTTAATCTTAAAAGATTCTCCCACTTATTATCATGATAACCACGTGATGGGTATCTTGGTGGAAGGGTCTACTCATTAGAACCTTGTAATCCACCTCATCCTCATCATTATGTACTAAGACTCTATTTGAAGAATTTTCGATGATTTGACACTTCAATCATCCCTTTATTTATTCGCTTCTAATATAACAAAATTTAGCCTTGGATTTTGTCAGATCCTTTACAGGTTTGGAAACTTGGGTTAGTGTGACACTTAACACGCAACTAAGTTATAATTACCAAACACAAGAATAAAGTCATAGTTCTCCTCGAGAATCTTATGGACATTCTTGAAGGCTATCCAATGACTCTCATATGGATTACTTGTTATCAACTTGTCATGCTCCAAGCATACAACTTATCAAGGTATGTGCGCATACATGATTAGCCTAATGGCGGAAACATTAGCAATCATGTGTATCCTCGCTCATCTATCACTACATCTAGAAATGATTTCCAAACACTCCTCCATGGAAGGCAATGTCAGTAAATCATTCCCAATGACCAATATGTCTCCTACATACGAGACATGGGAGATATTCTTGCCCCAGATACAATATACTTCTTCCAAGTCTTTCATCTAGAAATGATTTCCTAAACACTCCTCCACGGAAGGTAATGTTAGTACATCATTCCTAATGACTAATATGTCTCATACATACAAGACATAGAAGATATTGTGCTCCCACTAATCTTCATGTCCATACATGATGATTTTTCACTCCCACTAATCCTCATGTCCACACATGATAGATCTAGCTCCCACTTAACTACATGCATAAACATGGCTCTTCGACAATTCGAGGAAACCATTCTCTCTTGTTATGCAATGATTATTACAACCTCTCAAGTGCCCTCTTAGGATCACACATTGATCTCCTAAGTTGTGTACGACAACTTGTCCACTTCTAAATGCCCATTTGGAAAGGAAACTTTAAACAACTCTTTGTCACTTTGTCATACATATACTTTCAACGAGGTGTAGATGCAATAATCTTGGATCTCAAAGATGTTTATATTTTAACTTATATACAATACTTTATAATAAAGTTTGATTCACCCTAGGGAGGTCCAAACTTCCCTAGGTAATTTTATATGTATAGTATATATCCATCTTGTATTCTTAAGGCTCTTATGCAGCAAATTCGAATTGGAAATTATAACCGCCAATCTATAGATCATAATTATTACTTTCAAAAAGTAGATATTTCACTATAAGCTTTCACTATAAGCTTCCGACCTTGGATGACTTAAGAACATTTTCTCTCATCTTTGTTTGTGGCATATTTTCTCCCACTATATCCTTTAGTAAATACGCTTATTTACGTGAAGGATAGCACCATGAGCCACACACAGTTTTGTTTCTTTAGGTACAAATGAGAAAATTCTTGTAAGGATAGCTTCATGAGCTCTATTCCTTAGTCACAAACAGCTTTATTCTCCAGGTATAAGTGGGGTATGATGTTCGTAGTAACTCTTATTAACATAGAGCGATCTATAGTAGACTTATTTGTATAGACTTTAGTATTCTAGTTTCTCTATAGACTCACTCTATTTAAGAAAAATACTTGGACTCTTATCCATGTCTTAAACAAATTTAGGATTCTTAACCCTTGCATAACACGTATGGAGTCATATTGGCGTTAAAAGATCTTATCTTAGGACTTATATGGATTGTAAATCCCCAAGTGCGAGTTCATTAACTCGATTTGACTATGCAATTGATCTTTATTATTTCAAATAAGTTGTGATACTTAGTCACAAGTCCATAAGTTAGAATCAAATTCATAACTTAGGTAATTATAATGATCCAATCATTATATTTTCTCATATGATCAATTTGTCACAATACTAAGCTAATCCTTAGGTCTCCTTATATAAATTCCACAAACATAAATTATATAAATTCCACAAACATAATGACTTGGCTTGAAAACCAAGCTATCATTATATAGTACAACAATTGTCTTTTAAAATGGAAATAATATGCAGTTTCCATGTCTAACACGGAAATCAAAAAGTTCCAAAACAACATTCAAAATAACTAGAAAGACAAATAGCAAGAACGCTAAGCTAATCCTTAGGTCTCCTCTATGTGGTGGCTACCTTAGCTCCCTTATCTTGGAGATTCCCTAAAGCTTGCTTTGCTTTATCTTTCTTCTCATGCCCTTAATCTAATTAGGAGGATGAGAACTACAACTTGTATCAAAATACAAAAGTTGAGATTAATATCAATAACATAAACATCCTGGAGAACTAGTATTTACTGGAAGAACTTGTCCAGTTTTAATCTCTCCCAAATATATGGTGCAATTACGTTTCCAAGAACCTATACCATTACAATAATGGCACTCGTCGTTGGAAGTGACACCCTTCTTAGAGTTAGAATAACTATTCCCAAAAGCCTTTCTTTGTCCTTAGAAGGTGTGGGCTTGTTCCCTTTGTGTCCACTCTTCTTGAACTTCCCTTTGCTTTTGTCATTTGATGTTCAAAACATCTTTGCTAGTGCTAGCATGGTAGCCCATATCACGCTCGGTTTGCACAACCAATTTGTGCAACTCATGTAGAGTCGTGGTGACGTTTTGCATGTTGAAGTTCACCCTAAAATTAACAAACCCTTTGATACGGTTTAGGGAGTAAAGTACACGGTCAATCACAAGTTGCTCAAGAATCGTTATTCCTTGCTTCTTAGTACCTCGACATGCTCAATCATTTTGAGTATGTGGGAGCAAACATATTGACCATTCTTCATTTTTAAGGTCGGAAAAATTAAGAAGCGACTTCATATTGAATGATCCTAAGAGCTCGTGAAAACACGGTCACGAGTATAGTGTAGATCTCATACGTGGACTTCATCTTTATGACATTCCTTTGAAGCTCGACATCTATAGAGAAGATCAAGACATTCTTGATCGTGGCCGATTCTATTTGGTAGGTGTCATAGGCCTCCTTTACGGCGTTAGTTGACCTTGTATTTAGAAGCGTTGGGAGAAGCCTTGGTCAGGTAACGAAGCTTACCATCACCTTTGGTGGCAAGGCAAAGTTGCCCATTCCCATTCGTGAAATCAGAACAATTCTTTTCGATTTTGCATTGATCCATAAAGGATCTAAGCCATGATACAGTGGTGAGTTGTGGCGCGGGAGGTCGAACCTCGTTATCGTTTAATTTGCCGATATTGCGAATAAATAAGTTTGACTACAAAATAGAAAATGAAAGAAATATCAACATTTATTGTTTTCAAATACTTGTAAACATTTTAAACAAGTTTGACATTTATATAATGACCTCTATCCAATTAGATAAATGATTCCAAGACCCAAATCCTATATTAACTCGGGTTTATGTGAGCCACGGACTCCACTGTGACACCCTCAAATTTGCGGAAAGAAAAAAAATAATTTAACTAAATCAAATATGAGAATACATAACGAAGGTGTCTTAAATAAAAAGGTTCAACAAAAAGGAAATAATATTATACAAAAGAAATATCCAAAACGGGAGACATATCTCCCGTATAAATACGGAATAAAAGAGTGTATAATAATATACAATCTAAGAACCGAATATAGGTCCAAGGTAAATACTTCACTCGCTAGCTCGTCAATGTACCCAAGTATGCATCACGAACCTGCCAACCGCATTAAATATAAACACGGAAGCCACAGTCAGTGGGGAGTAACTCCGAGTCCTCCCAGCCACGAAATGTCAAGTTTAATAAAACATGAATAACATAAAGAGAGGTATATGGAAAATACAACACTTTAACATATACGATATGATTTTCATGTTATGAATACAATTAACTAACATATAACCTATCATATGAAAGCTATCATGTGAATCTGATAATAATCTATAATACGAGGTAGGGAAGCTGGTATGCTAGCTCAGAGGTTACCGCTAACATGGCCATGATACACTCAAACCCTAATCAAACATAATATCATGTGAATAAGTTAACAACCGTTAATCCAAACTCTATCAACCTTAGCCGGCTTGCATCTCACCTTCTAAGATTCATAGAATCATACATACATGAAAGACCAATACGTCTAGAAACAGGCATAAGTTCTTAGTAACGTCAATAGAAGACTTCTGTAACTCGAGTCTATACCGCGAGGTAGGATATACTTATATATTTAGGCTCAGCGGTTACCCTAATAACATGGCCCAAATACAAAGCACACATCTAGGCTCAGCGGTTACCTTTAAAACATGGCCCATATCCAAAGCACATATCTTAGCTCAGAGGTTACCCTAATAACATGGCCAAGATACAACTCTACCCTAAACTAACTGCGCAGACCTAAGAAATCGAAGATCCATCGCACCCAAGACGCATCACAGGAGTAGCCCTAACGAGATCCACCAAAGGGTTGGCTAGTACTGAAGCTGGCTCCATTCCCCAAAGTGGAAGCAATGGCAGCCATGCCCCGACTTGGAGATCCCCAAGCCGGGACACAAAAGCTATTAAGCGGTAAACTCCATATGCTCGTTAAAGATAGTAAGGCCTATCAATGTCATGGTCCAAGATACTCATTTAGAATTAGAATGGTCAAGACGCCATATACTCATAATTCTCTATGGGTACTTAGTCAACACGACATATATCATCCAATCAAACAGTCACGGGAAAAACTTCCTAACATGTGACTAATTGCATATAAAAATCATATTCAAATAACATGTCGCCTCATATCTACTAAGGCTAATTCATTAATTAAATACAACCTTACTTGAAGACAAATCCCCGACCCGAGTCCCGCGACGGGTCATCAGTCAAAACGGGGCTGACTAGATCTTAGTTTGACCAAACCCGTTTGGTCAAACCGGCTAGAAACAGAGTCTTAGCCATCGAGGCTTGAACATAAGAATATCACATTCATTTCATGCTATTTCATTCAATTTCTAACATGTGAATTATTAATTCATACGAAAACCCGCTTGACTTAAAGGATATAAAATTAAACTACATCACGTATTATAATTTCTAACATGTGAGAAATAATAATTTTATGAAAAACCTTTTAATTAAATAATTTACTTATTAAAATTTCCCACTTGCTAAATATTACAAAACACGATAAATTAACACTAAACCCAAAAACCGTCACAAGACTAAAAAGGTGACTCATGGGCTGATTTGGGCCGGACCTAACACGGGCCTGGACTGGGCCCACGGGCCTGGTTTGAGCTGTTTTGGCTTTTCGATCGATTTTACTAAAAACCGTTTCTTAATATTTCCCGCATGCTTAACATATTTAAAACCCGTCAAAACAACAACATAACAATCAAGTATCGACACAAACCCAAAGACCAAAACCCGGACCAACCCAGACCGGGCTGGACCGGTCTGGACCAGGCTGAACCGGGCCTGAACCGGCCGGTTCTCAGCCACCATACCCGGCCACTTTACACGGCCAAGACCATCACCACTCCAAATTAATTCGAACATGATTTTAATTAACAACATCCATTTTTAACAACCAATTCAACCATCATTCATACAAAAATCATGGTTATAAATAAATCATCCAAATATGTCAAGAACACTTAACATGCCAAAATTCATCCAACATAATAATATAACAACTTATCATGTTACTAGTTAAAAATCATAAATAACTATAACATGAACATAAACAAAAGAAAACAAAGGTATGTAACATTAATTCGTCGAGTAACTCGGAATCGTTACCTTAGCTAGCACAAAATCAATTAGCACCCAAAATAAGAACTAAAGAAAATAAGAAACCCGTCTTCTAATCTTCTCCTAAAATATACGAGTCACCAAACTCGTCTTCAAAATCTTCCCCTATAAGAAATGACAAGAAAAACATTATTAGAATTAAAACTTGATTTTCCATAATTAAAGTGTTGAAAACGATTTTGTCAGAATTGAAAATAAACCGTACTTGAAGATGAAGAGCGAAGAGGAGATTCTAGAAATATAAGTTAGGACGGATTTGAATAAGAAATGAAGGTTTTATGATGATTTTGCTCAAGAACGACGAAGAACGACGAAGAACGACGAAGAACGACGAAGAACGATGAAGAACGATTAATTAGATCTTAAGTTGATTTATTGTAAAATGAAAAGGTAGTTAGTGAGTAAAGTGGGGTGTGAGTGCCGTGTACATATAGAGGAAATATGGAGTCGGGTTTTGAAATTGTTGTTACGGAATTGACTCGGGTTTAATAATTATATTACGGTAATTGATTAGATATAATTAGATATTAAGTTAATTAAACCAAATATCTAGATATTATGTTATTGTAATGAAAAGAAAGAAAATATCAAGTCTTAAGAGAGGAAGGAGATCCCGTGTGGTTCATGAAGAATCGGGTTGGTTTTTCAAGCGATTTGCGTAATTTTCGTTGACGGATCGATAAAGCTACAAATATCTTAGATATTTGTATTAGTTTAATCGAAACAATAAAATATCTAATTGTGAGTGGAAAAAGGTGACATGGGCGTGTGACTCATGCCAAAGTCGAGTTTCGGGTTTGTTTCGGGATTTAAGTCGACTCGGGAATAGTTAAATGACGTTCGGGTTAAAACCGTAAAAGTTATTCTTTAATTCCGAATAAATTCAAAATAATTATATTAAATTATCATAAATCCAAATAAATCTTAATAAAAATAAATTAAAAATATTATTTTTTTAAATAAAATTTCGGTCTTCAAAATTACAAGGCGAGTCGGAAAAAGTCAACGAAAGTCAAAGTTGACTTAAAAACGGGATTCCCTTGGAATCTCGCAGAAATTCCAAATACGAACTCGGAATTTCAAAATTCGACTGGAAACAATTAATTCCACTTTAAAACTTAAACAGGCTGAAAAGTATCTTAGAATATTTTCACTAGAAAAATAGGGTACTTTTCGGGTTGTTACAATCACCCCTCCTTTTAAAAAGTTTCGTCCTCGAAACTTAGAAGAAGGAAAGTAATGTGACATATATGTAGGTCTATTTCAAAACTGTAAAAATATATTTGTAATAAAAATATAGGGTCTTATCAATGGGGCGGAAGATTCTCGTCTATAGTTAAGAACATCGACGTCCCAAGTCAAAGACTTTAAAAGATACATTTTCGCATCAATAAATGAGAAACTAGTTATCGAACGTCTCCAATAACAAGTCTCAACACTCCTTGACGGTAAAACTACTTGAAATCATTAAAATATTTTCAAAAGCTTTTAGTTCAAAAATTTCATAGTAAAAGTAATAACTCTACTATCTATGCCTAAAATTTCTAACTAAAGCTTTTAGTAATCTACCTATAAGAAATGATATTCGATAAAATGAACGGAATATTCGAAAGAATAAATCGAATAGAAAGAGGGAAGAAAGAAGGAGATTTGAAAGTTTCCTCAAGAATAGAAACACAACAAGAAGACATTACACGAACGTAGAGCGACTTGAACATCGAAATTACAAATCGTGATAATAGGAGGTACGCCCAAACGATTAAAAAGGACTAAAAAGGAAAAGGATCGAAAAGTAGCGGATTGAGTAAGGATCAATTTGAGGGAAAAGAGAGGAATGAATCACAAAACTATCTTCCATCTATGACAATTCAAATGTCGATCGCAATTCGACAACACTAACTGTACAAGTAAACTAGTCCTCAAAAGAGAGCAATTATCCTCTACAATTTCAATCATCAGATTCCTACCAAAATATTTCATAAACATGACACTTCGAGTAACAACTCCCAATTTATTCAAATTCAATTAGAATCTTCTAAGGTCCATCGGTACGGTAAACTCCATAACTAACAACCCATGAAATATTCATTACGAACTCTAATCATCTTAGCTCCATCAAAACTCTTATTGGAAACCACCTTCAAAATACTTATAATTAGGGAAACAAGACCGCCAACAACCACAAGGTAAAAGAGGCTTACTATGAAATCCTTTGATCCAATTTATTCCAAAATTCATTATCCTAAGTTATTAACAATGAACTTTCTCATCTTCAAAAGTTAAAACACAAATCCTCAAAAGAGATTAGTCATCAAATCTTATTTCATTTAAATTTTGCCAACCATAGGGCAATGCGACCGCAAAACAATTTATTTAGTACTTTCAAACTCCCAATACAACGGTTTTCGCTAATGACAATATTCCTCAAGTTGTGTCATCCAAATCCAAAGTTCAGGAGATGATGAGAGAGAAAGTTAGAGAGAGGTTTCTCTGATTTTCTAGGGTTCTTGGGTTTTGTGCAATGGCAAAAAACAACACACAATCTCATCATTTACGTACAAAATTAAATAATAATAATAATAGTACATTAGGTATTATCTCACAAAATAATAACGGTAATAATAACAATCAATTTAATACAATGTCCCATCCTTCTTCTATAATCAGCTATGTGGCAATTGAGACGATTCGACAGGCGGTAGCTAATGCGCTGAAGGAGCAGGTTGTGCAAGATGTTAGTATTGAAGAATTAAGTAGGAGTGGAGATGGGCAATCAGAACAACAATGGCAAGAGGTAGGACTGAGGAAAGCAGAGGATATGCAGATACCTTCGAATGAAGCAGTTAAAGAGGGTAATCTTCTAAAATTAACAATTGAGGATGTTAAGGATGAAATTACTTTCTGGAATAGTGCGGTTTATGGATATGTCATGGGGGCTAATCCTCCTAGAATGAGATTAGAAGGTTTTCTGAGAAGGAATTTGACTGATTATGTTATATCTAAGATATCCTTTCTTCCTAATGGTTTATTTGTGGTTAGATTTGATACTAAGGAACAGCAGGAATTGGTATTGAAAAGGGGTATTATGATGTTTGAAGGAAAACCTGTTATAATGTGCCCATGGAGTCAGAGTGTAAAGATGAGTAAGGTCTCAGTGAAAAAAGTGCCTATTTGGATTAAATTAGTGGGACTAGACCTCAAATTTTGGGGGGAAAACTGTCTTGCAAAACTAGCATCGTTAGTTGGAAGGTTTATCAGGATAGATGAATTCACTTTATCTAGATCTCTGCTGGGATATGCAAAGGTGTTGGTTGAAGTGGAAATTGATCAAATCTTTCCTGATAAGGTGAAATTTGAAGATGAGACAGGACAGGAGATTACTCTAGCTATTGAGTATGATTGGGTTCCAATTCTGTGTAAAAAATGTCATGGTATGGGACATAGTACAACAGTTTGTAGGATAGGTGGTGTCAATTCTAAAAAAGTTACATCTATGGCACCTCCTGCAGTACAACCTGTTAAACAAGTGTGGCAGAGAAAGGTAGGGCCTGGTCCAAACCTAAACCCTGAGGAGTTCCCTGTGTTAACCAGGAAGATAGGTATCATAGGGGAATCAAGGCTTGGTGTGGAGGGGCCTAGAAAAAGCAATGTTGATCTAGTTACTCCTGCAAATACTCCAATGCATAATAGTCAGAATGCTGATTTTACGCCTGCTAGAGTTATTACTAGGTTAACTAGGTATGAATCTAGAATGCCAGGTGGACAAGAGACTGATTTTGCTCTGAAATTTAACAGTGATATGAGTTTATCTGGTGAAATGGTGGATAAAGGGGGAGGTGGTACTACCTCTATCCCCCATGAATAGGTTGGGTATGTGGAATGTTAGGGGCCTGAATAGTGTTGACAAACAAAGATACATCAAATGGTTTTTGCATACTTCTGATGTTGACATGTTTGGGTTCCTTGAGACAAGGGTCAAACCTGTGTCTCTAAATAAGGTTGCTAATAATATGTGTAATGGGTGGTCTTATGTGACTAACCATAATAGTCATCATGGTGGAAGAATTATGGTTCTCTGGAATGCTATTAAAGTGTCTGCCACAGTGTTAGCTATGTCTGCTCAACATGTGCACTTTGAGGTTCTAGATTTGGTGGAGAATAAGAAGTACTTTGTTACTTATGTTTATGGTTTCAATAAACCTGAGGAGAGAACATCTTTATGGACTGATTTAATTGGGGTTAGTACTTCTGAGCCTTGGATAGTAATGGGAGATTTTAATAATGTCCTCTATGCTAATGAGAAGTTAGGTCTTCCTGTCAGAGATTCTGAGGTTCTTCCTTTTCAACAGACATTAGAGAGTTGTGAGTTGCAAGATATAAAAACTCTTGGAGCGTTCTTTACATGGAATAATAAACAACCAAGTGGCACTAGGGTTTTCAGTAGAATAGATAGAGTGGTGGTCAATGATAGTTGGCTGAGAGTTAAGCCTGACTTCTATGCTCATTTTGGCCCTGAGGGTGACTTTGATCATTGTCCGTGCATTGTTGAGGAGGGAAGTCATCATAATCAGAGGAGAAAGCCTTTCAAGTTCTTTAATATGTGGAGTAGAGTACCTGATTATAGGAGGATTGTTGAGCAGGGTTGGAGGATGAATGTGACAGGTGTGCCTATGTTTCAGGTTGTAACTAAGTTAAAAAAGCTTAAACCTCATCTCAAGGAGCTGAATAAGAGTATCTTTTCTGATGGAGAGAGAAATGCTGAAGTTGCTCATGAACTTTTGATTGACTGTCAGAGGAAATTGCAATTGGATCCTACCAATACTCAGCTTATGGACACTGAGCATCAAACTAGACTTAGTTCCATTATGCTAGGGCAGGCTAAATTGGATTACCTTAGACAGAAAGCTAAAGCTAACTGGGCAAAAGATGGTGATATTAATTCTGCAGTTTTTCATAGACTTATTAGGAATCGCCAGATTCAAAATAAGGTTTTTCAGATCACAGGGAATGATGGAGTGATGTACAAGAACCCTGAGGATATTCTAAAGGCTTTCAAAGAGTACTATGTGGAACTACTAGGCACTAGTGGTTCCATATCTCATTATTATCCTAATATTATGAAGAATGGTAATAGGGTCAATCAGGAGGAGTGGAGTGCAATGTGTCAAATCCCTACTGATGCTGAAATCAAGCAGGTGGTCTTCTCCATTCCTGAGGATAAGAGTCCTGGACCAGATGGGTACTCGAGTGGTTTCTTTAAGTCTAGTTGGCATATTATTCATGGTGATATCTGCACAGCAGTCCAAAATTTCTTTACTTCTGGAAATCTGCTCAAACAAATCAATTGCACTAATATTGTTTTAATCCCTAAGATTGAGAACCCCAAATCTGTCAAAGACTTTCGTCCTATAGCATGCTGCAATATTCTCTACAAAATCATCTCAAAGATTCTGTGCAAAAGGCTTTCTGAAGCTCTGAAACATCTTATTAACCCTGCCCAGTCTGCTTTTATAAAGGATAGAAGTATTATGGGGAATATTTTGATTAGCCAGGACTTGGTTAGGCTATACACTAGGAAGCAGGCTTCCCCTAGATGTATGATAAAGGTTGATCTGAGGAAAGCTTATGACTCAATTGAATGGGATTTCTTACAACACATTCTTCATGATCTGAACTTCCCTACGCATTTTATTCATCTAATTATGCAGTGTGTCACTACTGTAATGTATTCCATTGTGCTTAATGGATATCCTTATGGGTTCTTTCATGCAAAGAGAGGGTTGAGGCAAGGTGATCCCCTCTCCCCTTTATTGTTTACAATATGTATGGAATATCTTAGCAGAGTTCTGAATGTTATTGGAGATATGCCTGGTTTTAGACATCATCATCTATGTAAAGGAATGAAACTTACACATCTAATGTTTGCTGATGATTTGCTCCTGTTCTGCAAAGGAGATATTCAATCAGTTTCTATGATTGTAGAGGGTTTCTACAGCTTTTCAAAAGCTTCTGGGTTACATATCAATAAGGATAAGTCTGAATTGATGATGAATGGGGTTTCTGCTGATATAGAGAATGCTATTCTGGGGAATACTGGTTTTAAGAAGGGGCATCTTCCTTTCAAATATTTAGGTGTAACAATCTCTCACAAAAGGCTATCTAGGATGGATTGTAATATCTTGGTAGAAAAAATGATGGCTAGGATTAGAGGTTGGAACAAGAGGAAAATCTCATACATGGGTAGGCTTACTTTGGTGAAATCTGTGCTGAGTGTTGTGCATAATTACTGGGCTCAACTGTTTATCTTACCTGCAGGGGTAATGGATAAATTGAAAGCCCTTTGTAGGAACTTTCTTTGGGAGGGGGAGGGTACCTATTCAAAGGCCCCTTTGGTGGCTTGGAATACTCTCTGTCAAGGGAAGGACTATGAAGGTTTGGGGCTGGTAGATAGCAAGATTTGGAATAAGGCAGCTGTAGGAAAACTAGCATGGTGGATTGTGAAGAAGAAAGATCATCTTTGGATAAAATGGATTGATAAGGTGTATATGAAAGGACAGAGTTGGACAACTTACAAGCCAAGCAGTTCCAGTTCTTGGGCTTGGAGAAAGATTTGTGAAATCCTTACCCTGTTTAAACCTGCTTTTCTACAAGGGAAATGGATGGAGGATGAGGAGGATTACAAGATAGTTCAGGGCTATGAATGGCTTCTGAATTGTGACAGGAACAGAGTGCAGTGGAGAACTGTTGTTTGGAATAGATTGAACACTCCAAAACACAGTTTTATCAGCTGGTTGTTGCATTCAGAGCGTTTGCTTACTTTGGACAGACTGAATATGATGGGAGTTTGTCATGAAACTACTTGTTACTTGTGTGGGGAGTCTGATGAAACTCATAGGCATCTTTTCATTGACTTTCAGTATACTAAGAAGTGTGTAGCTAATCTAGGGGATTGGATACAGGTTTGTCCAAGAGTAGGTATAGATACTCAAAAAATTATGAAACTCAGGCATGTCTCAGGCTTTGTCAGGAAGTTGTACTGCTCAATAGTGACTGCCCTACATTATGAAGTCTGGAAGTCTAGAAATATTTGTAGGGTTGATAAGTATGTGAGAAGTCCTCAGTATGTGTTACAAGGAATTATTCAGCAAGTACGGTTGCGTCTAACAGTGCTTGAGCTGGGTAGGATAAGAGTGGGTGATGTTCAATGGTGCAAAGATCATCAGCTTATGTAGGTTGATGGTTGATTAGGATGTTTTGATTAGGATGGTTTGATTGTAATGTTCATTTACTTCCTCATGTAATGGTGATGCCATTTGGCATGGTGATAATATAATTTACATTTTCACCAAAAAAAAAAAATCCAAAGTTCCACAAGGTAATTATTCCCGTTAGGGTCCAACATTTAAAGACCATAATTTCCCAAATAACACTTAAAGAATCACTAAAATTCTTAACCACTACTACCAACAATCCTTATGATTATTTCGATCCTCAAAACGTTATTGCAACATTATGCTTTCATAGTCCAAAACCACTAGGAGAGTTTCATCCTAAGTTTATCCTAAAATCCCAAGTTCATTCTAATAAACACTAATATTCCACAAAATTCAAAGTTCTTCCGACTAAGAATAATATACCCCAAACAAATGGGTATGACATCCATAAAAATGTTATAAGAGGAAGGTAAGGACACCAATGGTAAGATGGAGGAACTATCAAGAGTGATTTCCAAGAGGCAAATAGGTTGGAAGAGAAAGAAGCACCTAGATAGAAGGAAGAGAGCTTAATACTATAAGGACGAGAGAATTCATAGATGAAGAAGGAATACACTTCAATTAGGCTTGTAATTCTTCAAATCTTCGGTAGAGGATACTCCTTCTAGGTAACACAGATCTCTTCTACACGAGGTCCAACCATCTTCATAAGAAACAAAACAAATTAAGTTACTCCTAACAATTAGCATAAACAAATAGACTACAACATAACCTAATCTACCCATCCTACCCTTCTATCTCACAAGTTTATTATGTTATTAAGGTCAAGTTATTTATACAAGGGTACACAAACGTGCGTCGGGAGCAAAAATGCTCTGATACCAACTGTGACACCCTCAAATTTGCGGAAAGAAAAAAATAATTTAAACTAGATAAAAGATGAAAGTACAATACAAAGGTGTCATAAAATAAAAAGGTTCGTTACAAAAGGAAAATAATATTATACATAAAAATTATACAAGACGGGAGACATATCTCCCGTATAAATACGGAAATAAAAGAGTGTATAATAATATACAATCTAAGAACCGAATATAGGTCCAAGGTAAATACATCGCTCGCTAGCTCGTCAATGTACCCAAAGTATGCATCACCACCTGTTCGACCGCATTAAATATAAACACGGAAGCCACAGTCAGTGGGGAGTAACTCCGAGTCCTCCCAGCCACGAAATGTCAAGTTTAATAAAACATGCATAACATAAAAGCAATGTATATGGACAATACAAAACTTTAACATATATGATATGCTTTTCATGTTATGAAACAGATAACTAACAAATAACCTAGCATGTGAAAGCTATCATGTGAAACCGTTAACAATCTATAACACGAGGTAGGGAAGCTGGTATGCTAGCTCAGAGGTTACCGCTAACATGGCCATGATACACTCAAACCCTAATCAAACATAATATCATGTGAATCAGTTAACAACCGTTAATCCAAACTCTATCAACCTTAGCCGGCTTGCATCTCACCTTCTAAGATTCATAGAATCATACAAACATGAAAGACCAATACGTCTACAA
Organism: Heliosperma pusillum; assembly: GCA_022085475.1. Classification (NCBI taxonomy): domain Eukaryota; kingdom Viridiplantae; phylum Streptophyta; class Magnoliopsida; order Caryophyllales; family Caryophyllaceae; genus Heliosperma; species Heliosperma pusillum. Next base: position 92,557 of record JAIUZE010070376.1, read on the forward strand.
ACAGGCATAAGTTCTTAGTAACGTCAATAGAAGACTTCTGTAACTCGAGTCTATACCGCGAGGTAGGATATACTTATATATTTAGGCTCAGCGGTTACCCTAATAACATGGCCAAAATACAAAGCACACATCTAGGCTTAGCGGTTACCTTTAAAACATGGCCCAGATCCAAAGCACATATCTTAGCTCAGAGGTTACCCTAATAACATGGCCAAGATACAACTCTACCCTAAACCTAGACTGCGCAGACCTAGAGAAATGCGAAGATCCATCGCACCCAAGACTCATCACATGAGTATCCCTAAGGAGATCCACCAAAGGGTTGGCTAGTACTGAAGCTGGCTCCATCCCCCAAAGTGGAAGCAATGGCAGCCATGCCCCGACTTGGAGATCCACCAAGCCGGGACACAAAAGCTATTAAGCGGTAAACTCCATATGCTCGTTAAAGTTAGTAAGGCCTATCAATGTCATGGTCCAAGATACTCATTTAGAATTAGAATGGTCAAGACGCCATCTACTCATAATTCTCTATGGGTACTAAGTCAACACGACACATATCATCCAATCAAACAGTCACGGGAAAAACTTCCTAACATGTGACTAATTGCATATAAAAATCATATTCAAATAACATATCGCCTCATATCTATTAAGGCTAATTCATTAATTAAATACAACCTTACCTGAAGACCAATCCCCGACCCGAGTCCCGCGACGGGTCCTCAGTCAAAACGGGGCTGACTAGATCTTAGTTTGACCAAACCCGTTTGGTCAAACCGACTAGAAACAGAGTCTTTACCAATTAGACTTAGACATAAAATCAACATATTCATTACATGTTATTTTATTAAACTTCCTAACATGTGAATTATTAAAATCATACGAAAAACCCGCTTGACTTAAAGGATATCAAATTAAACTACAATCTTGTATTATAATTTCTAACATGTGAGAAATAATAATTTATGAAAAGCTTTTAATTAAATAATTTACTTATTAAAATTTCCCACTTGCTAAATATTACAAAACACGATAAAATAACAATACTCTAAAACCGTCACAAGTCCAAGGGGACCCACGGTTCATTTTGGACCGGTTTTGGTCATCTTTCCTAAAAACCGTTTCTTAATATTTCCCGCATGCTTAACATATTTAAAACCCGTCAAAACAACAACAAAATAATCAAGTATCGACAAAAACCCAAAGAACCAAAACACGGACCAACCAGACCGGGCTGGACCGGGTCTGAACCGGCCTGGTTTGGACCGGTTTCCAGCCCTCTAAACAGCCCCCTACACGGCCCAACACCAACATCAAATCTAAATTAATTCTAACATGTTTTTAATTAACAAACAACCATTTTAACAATCATCCATACAAAAATCATGATTATGAACAAATCACTCAAATATGTCAAGAACACCAAACATGCTATAAATTCATAAAACATAATAATAACAACTACTTAGCATGTTACTAACTAAAAATCATAAGTAACAATAATATAAACTAAAACAAAAGCTATGTAACATTAATTCGTCGAGTAACTCGGAATCGTTACCTTAGCTAGCAAAATCAATTAGCACCCAAAATAAGAACTAAAGAAAAATAAGAACCCCGTCTTCTAATCTTCTCCTAAAATATACGAGTCACCAAACTCGTCTTCAAAATCTTCCCCTATAAGAAATGACAAGAAAAACATTATTAGAATTAAAAACTTGATTTTCCATAATGAAAGTGTTGAAAACGATTTTGCCGGAATTGAAAATAAACCGTACTTGAAGATGGAGAGCGAAGAGGAGATTCTAGAAATATAAGTTAGGACGGATTTGAATAAGAAATGAAGGTTTTATGATGATTTTGCTCAAGAACTACGAAGAACGACGAAGAACGATGAAGAACGATTAAAGAAAGTGTTAATTAGATCTTAATTTGATTTATTGTAAAATGAAAATTTGTTAGTGAGTAAGTGTGGTGAGTGAGCCGTGTACATATAGAGAAAATATCGAGTCGGGTTTTGAAATTTTTGTTACGGAATTGACTCGGGTTTTATAATTAATTAAGGTAATTAATTAGATATCATTAGATTAATAATCAAATATCTAGATATTATGTTATTGTAATCAAAAGAAAGACAAATATCTAGCTCTAAGAGAGGAAGGAGAGCCGTGTGGATCATAGGAGAATCGGGTCTGTTTTTGAGCGATTTGCGTAATTTTCGTTGACGGATTGATAAAGCTACAAATATCTTAGATATTTGTATTAGTTTAATCGAAACAATTAAAAGATCTAATTGTGAGTGGAAAAAAGTGACATGGGCATGTGACTCATGCCAAAGTCGAGTTTCGGGTTTGTTTCGGGATTTAAGTCGACTCGGGAATAGTTAAATGACATTCGGGATTAAACCGTAAAAGTTATTCTTTAATTCCGAATAAATTCAAAATAATTATATTAAATTATCATAAATCCTAATAAATCTTAATAAAAATAAATTAAAAATATTATTTTTTTAAATAAAATTTCGGTCTTCAAAATTACAAGGCGATTCGGAAAAAGTCAACGAAAGTCAAAGTTGACTTAAAAACGGGATTCCCTTGGAATCTCGCAGAAATTCCAAATACGAACTCAGAATTTCAAAATTCGACTGGAAACAATTAATTCCACTTTAAAACTTAAACAGGCTGAAAAGTATCCGTAAAATATTTTCACAAGAAAAATAGGGTACTTTTCGGGTTGTTACATTTGTTATTGGGATGAGTTGCTTTGCTATCACCCTAAGTCTGAAAGGAGAAATTTTGTGGATTAAACCTTAAACCTTTACTCGTGACATTATCCCTTTTCATTTCCATTCTTGAATGTTTTTGTCAAGATTGATCTTTAAGAAGTCGCGTGCTCGTATCTTATTTCTTACTCGGGTATCTTCATAACTCTACTATCTGCTTTATCCCTTTCTTGACCTCGTTATTTTCAACGTTCCTTTCTCCTTGAGATTTCTTATCGTTTCCTAATTCGTTGCTGCTTCATCTTCTCTCTAGTGGATTGGATATCCCGTTGTAAGGCTCATAGAATAAGTGTAATGTATTTTGGGATTCTTTAGCTAGAATATGTGTCTTTGGATTGAGCAAATTTCATGTTGTCTTTGATCATGGAAAATAGGACTTAAGCTCTAGGATGAATCCTAATAGTGATAATGTATCCTCTCTTGGTGGTTTTAGATTTGGAGCTTGGTATTGTAGTGTTATTTTGAGAATTGAGTTGATCATGATAATAGTTCGTTGATGTTGGGTATTATAACGGTTGCTTGGGATACCGTTTGGGAATTATATGTCTCTAATTGGTGGATTCTAAAAGAGACTTTGCTTTAGGTTAATTAAGCCGGTAACCAAAGTTTGAGGAGTATATGTCATAAATGAAAATCGATTCATTTTGAGTTTTAGATGAACTAGATGAATTGAATGGTTGCCTGATTGCCAAGTAATTGGCCATTTGTAGTTTGGAAGTAGTAACTTTCTTTTATCCTTAAGGAATCATAGTTTGAGATTGAGAAATGTTCGTTGCAAGCTTTGGATAGTGAGTGCTCAGTTGTTATGGATTATAGAGTTAGAATGGCGAACCCATTTATCTTGAGGATTAGTAACCACCATAGTTTGCTAATGTGACTATTTATATTTGAGGCTTCGAGCGTAGTAATGATCGAATTAAGGATGTTATGGCGTATTAAAGAATCATTTTAATCGATAATGGATTGTGGATTTTCCCTTGTCGTGAGACCTTGGATGAGGCTAGTTGGATCTTAGATAATTATGTTTGTTGCTTTGATTGGGATTGTTGTAAAAAAAATGTTTATAAAGTTTAGCGATTTAGAATGGTTAAAGTGTAATTGAGGTAAATTTCATTCTCTTGAGGACTAGTTTATTAGAAGAGTTAGTGATGTCGAATTCTTGTATATCTTCCTGCCGACTTCATCGTGATCTTCTTATCCCTAAGAGTTCGATTTGTTTCGTTTTTGCGTGTTTTGTATATATTTTGTTACCCTGAATTGTGTGTGAGATGTGAGAGTCGCTCTATGTACGTATAATGTCTTGTTATTTTTAATTTATCCTTGAGAAAACTTCCAAATTTTCATATTGTATTTCCAATCTAAGGTTTCACCGAAGTTTTAAAGATGAATTTTGTACCTCCTTTTTGGAGAAATTAGATGTCTTTCGCTTTTATATTTGGATTTTGCGTTTGGTCGGATGTTTGGACTTGTTATTGGAGACGTCTGGTGACTAGTCCTGCACTTACTAACGTTTGTTTTGAATTCTGATTTCACTATTTCGAGATTAATTTGATATGGATAACTAGAGTACTCGTTCGCGACGGGCACTCTTGAGATCCGTAAATAAAGTTTCGCACTTATGAAAAATCTCTTTAAACCATTTTCGAGAAGAACATCATTTCATAAACGTTTTCCCTTGTAAAAACGTTCGTGTTGTTTTTGAAAATCGATTCTTGTCTTGATACTTTTTGTTTTCTACTCTCAAGTTTCGAGGACGAAACTTTTTAAAAGGTGGGGTGATTGTAACACCCGCAAATGTACCCTATTTTTATAGTAAAAATATTATACAGATACTTTTCAGTGAATTTTAGTTTTAGTCTAGAATTTAATTTCCCGTGTCTATTTTAGGAAATCCGAGTTCGTTTTCGGACTTTACGCGAGATTCCAAGTAAGTTACGTCTTAAGACGCTTATGGGCTTTTTACCATATTTCCCACTTACTCCCTCATACTCCCTCAAACCCTAACTTCCTCATTTTCCACTTACTTCTTCTTCTTCTTCTTCTTCTTCTTCTTCTTCTTCTTCTTCTTCTTCTTCTTCTTCTTCTTCTTCTTCATCAAGTAACCACCAAAACCTAAGTTCCATACTTGTTCAATCTCAAAATCGTCACTACTCCTTCGTTAATTGCTCAAATCCGCTAATTTCCGTCTTAATCTTTCCCTCTCATCGTCCTCTATCTTAATTGGTAATAAAATTACCGTCTTTTTCACTTTTCAAATTATCCGTCTTTCTCAAAGGTAAATTATATTCATCATTTATTATCTAATTGTAGGTGGTGACCTCCAAGACACCCCGACAAAGACTACTTCTTGATAGAAGAGGGCATCGATGCAGATTGAAGACGCGAAAAGGTAACGGTGAAGGGTTACTCGATATCATTTACGTGTTTAACGTGTTTTCTATGTTAGTAATCGTATTTAGAATAGGAGTAGTAATCATAGGAATTGTATTGTTGATGATAGTTTTGTTGGAGTAAGTGTCCTCAACAATAGTGCGATCACATAATTAAATCTCAATAATAAGAATACTAAGGGATGATAGATATTTTAGTAAACTGGTCAACATTAATCGGTCACGATTGACTTGCTAGAGTTTGACGTTACTGTCGTATGACGGTGGTGATCAGTTGATACCTTAAGGTCACACCTATAGGATAATTCCCTTAATTGTAAAGTTAATTAATTGTATATCGATACAGATTAATTAAATCCTTAAAAATGAACAAATTTTATTTATAAGTGAAAATTTATGTCTTATTGTAATGAGATTAAATAAGACGCAATTTTTGTAATTTACATGTTTTATTACTAAAGTTGCTTATTGGTTATGAAACAATTTGAGATAAGAATGATTAGTTGATTATAATTACAAAGAGTTGTAGATTATATCAACTGGACTTAATGTGACCCATTTTATATATATGTAATTATGAATTACTATTTATTTTGTTGCATAATGTGAAATTATATTTAATTTGTTAAATATACATTTATTTATCCTAATGATATGTGACTTGGTACATGAAATGCCACATTACAAGGGACAAAATTACAAAGATAAAATGGAGTCCATTTTATGTGGGTGTGCCGTTTTTGGGCTTGATTAAGGTAAATATGATTATTTTAATTGTTAAAAACATCATCATAATACCTATATGCATAGACCTTGGCCTAACATTTTGATAAGAACAAAAGTTGAGCATGCTTGGGGCTCTCCCAAGACATGCATGCCGGCTCACCCCACCCCCACAACCCTATGAGAATAAGTTCTCATTTTGGAAAAAGAAGATCATTCATACAAAATCTTTTTATCTCACTAGAATTTGTCATAAAAATGTTTATGAGTATTTTGTTCTAAAAATCTAATATCTTCACATTCATTACTATTGTAGTAATATTATTAGAACTAGATTTTCATTTTAAGGTCACTAATAATATTTCTAGTAAATTTATTATTAGTATTAAGGGATTGTCTTGGGTGCAATCAAGAGGAGAGTTTCTATTATTGAAACTAGGAGTTCATCCTTAACATATAAGCTCAAGAACAAGGTTTGGAAGGTGTCCAAATCTTGTGCCCATATCTTATAAGATCAATGTAAGGAAAAGTTTCTTCTTATCTTTGTTTTGTTGTGCATGCATAAGATCTTTATAGTTTATGAGTAAAATAATTGTAAAATGATATTAGAAATGTCTAATATCTTGTTTATGAAACTTACAAGCAGTATCAAGAGCCAAGGTTGTTGCATGCATAATCGATTTTTAGTTTTTTCGAGTTATTGTAACTTAAAGAAAACTACTAATTTGTGTTTTATAAGATAAAATCACAAAGTTATTTGCATGTCAATATATTCTGGTCCTAATATGATTTTAGGATATTTTGATGATTTATGGAAATTAATAGTGCTCAAATATCATTTTTAGTATTTTTATTACATTTTAATGAGTAAAATGATGTTTAAAATGCTAAAAATAGTTAGAGGGTATCTTCTGACCTTGAAATGTCTACACAATATCATATTTGCATTTTACTTAATGTATGTAAAATTTCGTGTGAAGTGGATTTATTTCGTATGATTTATGATTTTTATATGATAAAATGAAATAAATAAAGAACAAATGGTTACAAATACTTCCACGTTGAATATGACTATGAAAGTTTAGTATGTTGTCACATCCATATTTTCTTGTTAGACTGGAAACTTTGAGACTAATGTGATTTGTCTAGCATGATTTATGAATTTTTAATGTAAAAATGGCATAAATAGTGAATAATTTAGCAAATAAAGATAAAATAAATTTCATGTCAAGATAAAATTATTTCTGGTTGAATAAATATCCCACATTTCAGATCTAAATTTGAAAATTTAATATGATTAATTTTTGCATGCTTTATTTATTTTATTTGATAAAACCGATAAAGTGCAATCATTTTTCTCAAAAACCGATTCGAAATTTTTTAAACCATAAATTTTTGACATTATGAGTGTCATGGAAATGTTCCAGAATGTTCAAGAATTTGAAATTCAAAATTTGAAATTATTGTAATTAAATTTGGGTTTATTTGATTAAAATATGATTTTAAAAGTCTAATTATGAGCAATTAAATAACAACAAGTTGAATTATTGTCAAAAATTGAGTAATGACTAATTTTTTGAGGCCTAAATGTGTTGGGATAATTAACTTGGATTTAAATATGATTTAAGTATTGTTTTGTGATTTTAAAGTGTTATTATCACGCATTTCCGTAAAACCGGGTTATATTCGATATAAACCGTTAATTAGGGCGATTTGGCATTTAACATGAGCATGTTTTATACATATTATAATGCTGCATATTTATTATGAACGTCATATTTTGGTTTATGTAATTTGGAATTATGTAAATTTTTCCTTGTATGGCCTTAGTTTTAATCGATATTACCCGAAATGTATGGGAATATTGATTCGGTTGTAATTTTTTTTGTGATCTCGTATCACTTTTATTGTATTATTTTATTTTACAAATGTATAATAGGAAATTATTGTAATTTTATTATATATTTTGTAATTTATTGTAAAACCGGAGTTTCCCAAAGACGGTGTCATTCGGAAAGGAGTTCCGAGAGAGAGAGAGACGGTGACCTTGGGAGGCGTGCTTATGAAGTTCAAGGGACCAAAGGAGTTGGTTTCCGAATTTGTAATAGATTATATGATTTTCTATTCTAGGAAAGGCCATACTAGGAGTTTTATTTTTATGCTTCCATTTTACTTAATATGTTTGCATGCATTGCCAAATCGCCATAACATGACATGCATATTTTATCGAGTATTCGACCATGTCAATTAAAATTATCATTAATTCATCGATTTAGTTTACTTAAACGAGATAGATAATAAATTGTCATGACCTCTAATAATAAATAATTGAGATCAAGCCTTACCAAATGTTAGAACCCATGAATCCCAATTTCGCCAGGAAGTAGGCTCGGCTCACTGGGGTGCTAAACTTGTTACGTTGGGTAAGTGGGGTAATAAAAGTTATTATTTCGAAATTTGGATTGAGCTCAACGGAAGTATTCGCAACCGTAGCCGCATGTGTTCCGGGCTTAAGATAAATATTAAAGTAATATTATCGACCGAGAATTCTAATGTAGAATCGATTAAAGAGTTAATCCACCGAATTATATTGATAAAGGATGAATGGGCTTACATTGCCCAAGTTAATATGAATTTGGATCTCGGAATCATTTATGATAGTTGGGTAGAGGTCACTATATAAATGCTTAACTTGTTTAAAATGTTTAGAAGTTTAAAACGATAATTGTTAATTATTTCCTCCATCTCCTTTTGTAGTTTCATTTTACCGCAATGGATGCATCTCATTCTACCGTACCTATCACCATTGATTCATATCACAAATCATTTGATGAAATTTGCGCTCTAAATAATCTTGATACGACTAGAGAACTTCATTTGGGAATAGGTTCCGACGGGAATCTCAACTTTGTTACCTCCTCCAAACCCCCTTTGCCAAAACTTTTGGTGAAAGAGTCTTGGGAAGACAATCTCACCAAGAAGATGCAATCCTTGTCTTTGGAAGCAAGGAGAGATCAAGAGGCAAGTGGGAGTATTAGCAAGAAAAGTCTTGCACCTAAGGTGAAATGGTCCCAAAACAAGAGGAAGAAAGGTAAAAAGTATAAGAGAAACGGAATAGGTAGTAAGACTACCAAAGGTCCGCAATTCAATGATGAATGCAATTATTGTCATGGCATGGGCCATTGGATGAGGAATTGTCCCATCTACTTGGAGCATATTAGAGATGGACTCTTGATTCCACTCGGAAATACTCTCTCCGAAATTTTTGTTATTGATATAAATTATACCCCCACCTTAACATGGGTATTGGATACCGGTTGTGGTTCTTACCTTTGTAATCATTTACAGGGGCTAAGAAACGTGGAGAAGCTAGGCAAGGGTGATGTGGATCTACGACTTGGAAATGGAGTTAGGGTAGCCGCCACTTCTAAGGGGACCTACGTACTTGTTTTAGCTAGTGGTTTTGAATTGTACTTGAATAATTGTTATTTTGTACCTTCTTTGTCTAAAAACATAATATCCGTAGCCATGTTAGACATGGAAGGTTTTACTTTTGCGATCAAAAACAACTGTTGTATGATTTCAAAGAATGACTTGGTGTTAGGCCAAGGTAATTCTATTAATGGTATTTATGTTCTTGAGACATCTAACTCAACAAGAGATATATATAACATTCAATCAAAAAGACTCAAGTCAAGTGATCCAAATGAGTCATACATTTGGCATTGTCGATTAGGTCACATAAATGAGAATCTCATCAAAAGACTAGTATCGACTAGTATAATTAAACCGTTTAATTTTCAGTCTTTTCGTATATGCGAATCTTGTCTCCTATGGAAAATGACTCGTAATCCTTTTAGTGGTAAAGGGACACGAGCAAGTGAACTGTTGGGCCTTATACTTACCGATGTGTGTGGACCAATGACTATTTCTACTAGGGGTAATTATGACTACTTCATTACATTCACTGATGATTTAAGTAGATATGGGTATATTTACTTAATCAAATATAAAAGTGATGCTTTTGAGAAATTCAAGGAATTTCAAAATGAGGTAGAAAACCAATTGAACAAAAAGATCAAAGCATTACGATCCGATCGTGGTGGTGAGTATCTTAGTAATGAATTTGATTCACACTTGAAGAATTGTGGCATTGTATCACAACTAACTCCTGGAACACCTCAACTTAATGGTGTGTCTGAAAGGAGAAATCGAACCCTACTTGATATGGTTCGATCCATGATGAGTCAAACCGATTTGCCAGACTCGTTTTGGGGATTTGCCATCCATACCGCCATGATATCATTGAATAAAAGCCCGACCAAAGCAACCGAAAAGACTCCATATGAGATGTGGAAAGGGAAAGTCCCAAATTTATCATATATGAAAATTTGGGGATGCGATGCTTTTGTTAAGGTAAAGACCGACAGTAAGCTAGCTCCAAGATCCGAAAAGTGCATTTTCGTAGGTTATCCAAACAACTCACGTGGTTACTACTTCTACAAACCTCAAGAAAACAAAGTGTTTGTGTCTAGTGAGGCTGTCTTTTTAGAAAGGGAAAATATTTCTAAAAGCCAGAGTGGGAGAAAATTTGAACTTGACGAAGTTCAAGAGCCACAAACCGAAGAGGAAACGCAAGAAGATGTTCCTTCGTCATCCAATTCTGTTGTTATACCATCTGTACCTAGAAGGTCCGGAAGGGTTAGTCACCAACCCGATAGATACATAGGTATTATCGAAGAAAATAACAATTTTGACTTGTTACTTTTAGAAAGTGATGAACCCACGACCTACAAAGCTGCCATCTCTAGTCCAGATTCCAATTTATGGCTAGAAGCCATGAAATCCGAAATGAATTCTATGTATGAAAATCAAGTTTGGGACTTGGTTGTTTTGCCTGAATATGTGAGACCTCTTTAATGCAAATGGATCTTTAAAGTAAAAAATGGCATAGAAGGACATGATGATGTCTACAAGGCAAGGCTAGTTGCAAAAGGTTTCACTCAAATTCATGGTCTTCACTATGACGAAACTTTTGCTCCTGTAGCCATGCTAAGATTTATTCGGATAATGTTAGCGATTGCCGCATTTCATGACTATGAAATATGGCAAATGGATGTCAAAACCGCCTTCCTAAATGGGTATTTAGAGGAGGAAATGTACATGATACGACCCGAGGGTTTTGTAGATCCAAAAAATCCTAACAAAGTGTGCAAGCTTAAGAGATCCATTTATGGTCTTAAGCAAGCATCGAGAAGTTGGAACCATCATTTTGATTATGTTATAAAAGAAAACGGTTTCACTCGAAGTGTCGAAGAACCATGTTTATACCTGAGATTTAGTGAGAGCAATGTTGTCTTCCTTATATTGTATGTAGATGACATACTTCTCATTGGGAATGATTTACCAATGCTTACCTCTGTCAAGGGGTGGTTGGGAAATCATTTCCAAATGGAAGATTTAGGAGAAGCACAACGCATATTAGGTATCCGGATCTATAGAGATAGATCCAAGAGGATATTGGCTTTAAGTCAGGAATCTTATATGGATAAGATTCTTCAACGATTCAACATGGATAAATCCAAGTGAGGTCTTGAACCTATGGGTAGTGGGATCTTTTGAGCAAGTCTCAATCACCCACCAAACCTGAAGAAGTTGAACGCATGAAATCGATCCCCTATGCTTCTGTTGTAGGATCGATCATGTATGCCATGATATGCACACATCCAGATATCTCGTATGCTTTGAGCATGACAAGTAGATATCAAGCCAATCCAGGTGAGAGTCACTGGATAGCCGTAAAGAATGTCCTTAAGTACTTGAGAAGGACTAAGGATACATTCTTAGTGTTTGGAGGAGAGTCTGAATTATGTGCTAAGGGTTACACTGATTCAAGTTTCCAAACCGATAGGGATGATATGAAATCTCAAGGTGGCTTTATTTATATGATAAATGGAGGTGCGGTTAGCTGGAAGAGCTTCAAAGAGTCAGTTATTTCGGATTCTACAACGGAGACTGAGTACATTGCAGCATCTGAGGCTGCTAAGGAAGCTGTTTGGATAAGGCAGTTTTTAGAGGGGCTAAGGGTAGTCCCATCTGCCAAGGATCCAATCACGATCTTTTGTGATAACAGTGGGGCGATCTTTCAAGATAAAGAGCCCAAGTCTAGTAACAAGTCTAGACATGTACTTAGAAAATTTCATGTCAAAAGAGATTATATTGAAAGAAGGAGATTGCGATATGTAAGGTTGGGACAAATGATAACATTTCTGATCCCTTAACCAAGCCCTTGTCGTAGGCTAAGCATGACCAACATGTTGTTTCCATGGGTCTTAAACGCATGCCAAATTTGTATTAGATTATGAGATATGAAATAAAAATTGTGTTTTTATTGATCATATATGATAATCACTTTTATCGTTTGAGTTATTTTTTAACTTTTATTCGTAACTTTGTTATATCCAAATGGGCTGTAGAGACAATTGGACCCCATTAAAGTGAACTGGATTAACATAGTATTGACCCATAGTCACTAATATGAAGTGACACCTCGAAGTGACTATATTGTGGTGCAATTGATGACAAGTTCAAGTGTCATAGGGTCATATGGATGACCAATCGATCACATAGGCAGACTGTATGAGACACTCTGTCGAGAAGTGACCGCTTGTAGAGTTCTGGCAACTCTTATAACCTGGTCGTGGCAAGAGCTACTATAGTATTCTTTTTGAGTCAATTCTTTGACTAAAGACTGTTCACCTAAGGTGGCACAGTTTCAGAGTGACTTTGATTTATGCTCTACGACCTTCGTAACTGGGGTCAAATGGGCGTCTTTTGGGTCATGATGAGCTGTGGCTATGCAAAGAGAATAGTGCGATAGGAATTGTCCACCCCTTGTCAGGGTTGTTTTAATATCTCAAGGCCACTCGAGGAGGAGTAAGCTGAAAATGCATGGCCACGCACGGAAGGTACCTATGGTAGATAATTCCGGTAAGACACTTATTCCCCAGATCGAGGAAACCACTCATGATATGATCAAATGCAAGTACGACCTGCAAGACACCTTGCATTGAGTGGGAGATTGTAATAGGAAAAGAGAATTGGTGACGCACACTTGTCTCGGACAAGTGGGAGATTGTTGCAGTAAGTGTCCTCAACAGTAGTGCGATCACATAATTAAATCTCAATAATAAGAATACTAAGGGATGATAGATATTTTAGTCAACTGGTCAACATTAATCAGTAACGATTGGCTTGCTAGAGTTTGACGTTACTGTCGTATGACGATGGTGATCAGTTGATCCCTTAAGGTCACACCTATAGGACAATTCCCTTAATTGTAAAGTTAATTAATTGTATATCGATACAGATTAATTAAATCCTTAAAAATGAACAAATTTTATTTATAAGTGAAAATTTATGTCTTATTGTAATGAGATTAAATAAGACGCAATTTTTGTAATTTAAATGTTTCATTACTAAAATTGATTATTGTTTATGAAACAATTTGAGATAAGAATGATTACTTGATTATAATTACAAAGGGTTGTAGATTATATCAACTGGACTTAATGTGACCCATTTTATATATATGTAATTATGAATTACTATTTATTTTGTTGCATAATGTGAAATGATATTTAATTTGTTAAATATACATTTATTTATCCTAATGACATGTGACTTGGTACATGACATGCCACATTACAAGTGACAAAATTACAAAGATAAAATGGAGTCCATTTTATGTGGGTGTGCCGTTTTTGGGCTTGATTAAGGTAAATATGATTATTTTAATTGTTAAAAACATCATCATAATACCTATATGCATAGACCTTGGCCTAACATTTTGATAAGAACAAAAGTTGAGCATGCTTGGGGCTCTCCCAAGACATGCATGCCGGCTCACCCCACCCCCACAACCCTATGAGAATAAGTTCTCATTTTGGAAAAAGAGGATCATTCGTACAAAATCTCTTTATCTCACTAGAATTTCTCATAAAAGAGTTTATGAGTATTTTGTTCTAAAAATCTAATATCTTCACATTCATTACTATTGTAGTAATATTATTAGAATTAGATTTTCATTTTAAGCTCACTAATAATATTTCTAGTAAATTTATTATTAGTATTAAGGGATTTGGGTGCAATCAAGAGGAGAGTTTCTATTATTGAAACTAGGAGTTCATCCTCAACATATAAGCTCAAGAACAAGGTTTGGAAGGTGTCCAAATCTTGTGCCCATATCTTATAAGATCAATGTAAGGAAATGTTTCTTCTTATCTTTGTTTTGTTGTGCATGCATAAGATCTTTATAGTTTATGAGTAAACTAATTGTAAAATGATATTAGAAATGTCTAATATCTAGTTTATGAAACTTACAAGTTATTGTTAGTTGATAATTGATAATGAGAATTGATGATTTATGATGTTAGATGATGTTGTTGTTTAATGAGCCTTGGTAAAAATTATGAATTTCGTGCATATTGGACCCCAGCCGGTCAGCTGACCGCCTGGGTAGTGGCTGGATATTAATTGTTGTTACGTGAAATTTTAATATACATTACGTCTCAGCCGGCCGACCGGCTGAGACACACGCTGTTTTCCTTCATTTTCTCAAGGTGAGATTGGTCCCAGCCGGGTAGCCGGCAGCCGGTGGGACACGCTGCATTTTCATTTAAGTTTTCACATGATATATGATGCCAGCCGGGTAGCCGGCAGCCGGTCCACCTGACTGGCTGGCACCCTGCTGAAGTTCTTTTCATATTCTTTCTTAAATCTTAATTTATAATATTTCCGATGGTTCGTTTATCGTATAAATTTACGTAATGATTTTAAATATTAAGGTTTCGAATATATGATATTCCATTCGCTTGTATCGCATGTTTTGTGACGGTTTTTAATATGTCCCACTTTGAGTCGGTTTTACACATGTTATTGTTGGACTAGGTGTCCTCCACAATAGTGCGCCACATAATAAATCTTATTAAGGAATATAATTGTGATATTTATTTACTATATATATGATTAGTCAGTTGATTAACGTAAATCAATAACGGTTGGCTGACTAGAGTTTGACGTTATTGTCGTTTGACGGCGGTGATCAACTGATCCCGTTCGGTCACACCTAAAGGATGAAATACAAATAATAACTAATTATTTGTATACGATACAGTTAATTAGTACATTACATATATTCGATATGTACGAGAGTTAATTGTTAGAAATTGAGTTAAGAAGTCAAATTCGATTAAGCTTATTTTTCAATTATGCGATAATTGACTAATAAATTTATATCTTATTTTAATACGATTAAATAAGATTTAACTTAGTACTTAATCGTTAAATTACTAAATTAGTTGAGGTTTTGAGATAGAGGTAATTAGTTAATTATATTTACAAGGAGTTGTAAAATAAATTAACTAAGCATTGTGGGGCCCATTATATATTGATATAATGGTAAAATATTACTTAAAATGTTAAGTACATATTATTTGTTTAATTGAGTCATATAATTGTTATATGATCAAATTAACACTTAATTATACAAGATAATTAACGATATGATCAATAAGAATTTGTGAGACAAATATCAAAAATCAATATGAAACAAACTAGGCCATGATGGCCGGTTACATTGTAGTTACATGGTGATGATTGTTGTTCTTGTTGTAACTCTTTAGTTAGCATTTGAAAGTGACATAACAAGTAGAAAACAATCATCATCTTTTATTCAACACTCCACTCTAATGCATGTGATCAAATTGAACAAAATAATAGTCCAATTTTGGACAACATGGTCCGGCCTCATGGCCTTTAAAATGATCAAATGTTGTTCATTTTTTGATCACTTCATTTTGTGCTTGTTTTCTTACTTCTCTCAAAAACCTCATCTTCTCACTAAAACTCTCAAATACTAATATTTACTAAGTATTACTAGTGTAGTAATATAGTCATAATATTAGTAGAATAATATCTATCTTATTATCTAGTTAATAATAAGGATAGATTATTTGGGTTTATCTTGGTGCAACTTAGAGGAGATATTCTACTTTGGAGATTGTTTGTGTTCATCCATATTTGTAGCTCAAGAACAACAAGAAGGAGTTCTTGTTGTGCCCTTATATTTTCCATATCAATGTGAGGAAATTTCTTCTCTTATATAAATGTCTTTATATTTGCATGCATGTTACATAGATCATTAAATACTAAATTAACAAGTAATTTAGCAACTAATTAGAGGAGTCTAATTAAGGTCTATGGACTTTCAATTGGTATCAGAGCTAGCTTGTAGCATGCATGTTCATTTTGGACATTTTTTTTAAAGTTATAAGATAACTAATAAATCAAAGATTTTGAGTTAAAATACGATTCTGACGAAACTTTTTGGTGCATGTATACCTACTGACCTCAAAATGTTTGTGGTTAAATTTAGTGATTTTAGGGATTAATTTGCTATTTATTTTGATTTTTGGCGTTTAAACCGAGTTAACATGCATTTTATGAGTTAAAAGTTAACTAAAAATAGTTTCATGTTGATTCTGGACATGAAATTTTAATATGATCTCACATGCATTTCTTACATATTGTATGTAAAATTTCGTGACTTTTACTTATGTAATGCATGTTCATTGATTTTTATACGATAAAAGTC